>SNQJ01S0142566.1:21527-43526 GCA_010110895.2 Picea sitchensis
CGGAGAGGATCAAGTTTCAGCTGAGAGGCACTTGGAATGCTTTGAGGATTTTGTTGAGCGATTTGAGATTGTTCATGAAGATGTGATCATGAGATTTTTCTCCAAGTCTTTGATCAGAGATGCTACTGCATGGTTTAAAGGTCTAAGAGTTGATTCTATTGGCTCTTGGATCGAGTTCTCTAAATATTTCTTGAAGTATTGGGGTGAGTACAAATCACTGGATTCTTACCTTGCTGATTTTTATGCTTTGGAGAGAGAGTAGAGTGAAACTTTGTTTGTTTTCAATCGAATGTTTTACCGCATGTATCATGACATGCCTTTGGAAATCTGGCCTACAGAGATAGTTGCCATGTTGTACTATGTTATGGCTCAACATTCAGATTTAGTTCTTCTTCTTCTAGAAAGGAAGTCTTCATCCCTAACTCAGATGTTTGAAGATGCTCAAGAGGTAGAGGAGAACATCCGTGCATCCAGGTGGATTAGAATACAGGTTGACTCTGAAAATCTGCGAGCACATGAGAAAGTCGAATGTCAGTATACTTCAGATTTTGAGCAGGGGAGTAATGAGGTTGAAGAAGATTTGGAACAACAGCAAGCATGTCAGTTCATTTCAGATTCAGAATCATATTTTTTAGTATTTGCAGAATACTCTAGAGAAAGGTATGGGTCTGAAATTTGTGATCAGTTTTTAAATCAAAATGAATCTTTGGTAACCAATGATTGCATTGGCAACTACATGTTCCTAGATGATCAAAATTCTTGTCATTTAAATATTTCTCTATCATCATTTTATGAGTACCTTTTTGAGGAAGAAGTTGCAATGACTAATGATCAAGATCTGAGTTCAATAGAACTTGAAAGTAATCAACTTTCTAGCAGAGGAACAGTTATGGCTGAGCAGGAGGCTGCTGTAGATGTACAGTTGTTTCTTGAGGATCAACGTGTTTCTAATACCTATTTTAAAGATCCAGTGGCAGTTTTCATTGAATCATACATTTCAAAGAACACAAATATTTCAGATTTCTTAAACTTATCAATAGTTCCGGGTATGTGTGATTTCTTGAATAAGTTGTTATCATTGTTGTTACATTTCAAACTTCATATGTTGATCAATGATGAAGATGAGATTATTTCAATTTTAAAGTTTCTTGGATGGCTGTTATGGAAGTCAGCATTTACCTAACCTGATCGCAGATCTGGTTAGAGTAGACTAGTATAGGAAATAAGCTCGTTGCTCGAGCATTTCATTCTTCAATTTGCAGAAATAACAGTCGGTTGTGTGAATAAAGGCAGCTCTTTAAAGGTGTTCAGAGGGTGGTTGTACTACTGACTCCATGCCCAATGGAATTGCAAATTCAAAGCTATGCAAATATTGTTTTTAGATTTTGGTTGAATAAGCAGACAGGCTACAGACAAGCTACAGGTAGACTGCAGGTTTTCAGAGGAACAGTTGCACAGGACACATGACTCCATAGCCCAACAGATAAGGCGACTGGAACCACTTGTTCTTAGAACCTCACTGGGAGGATTCCATCCCCGAGTAGGAGCCAGATGTTATCTCCTAAAATAGCACTGTCATTTAGTCAAATTTTAGGTGATAGGAAGAGGTCCAAAAATTTGTTTCTAAATTTTTTTAGGTGTGTTAGATGGTCTACTTTCTAAAAATAAACTTGGAACAAGCATTGGATTTGGTCTTCTCAAGAAAAAGCGAGAATCTCAGGTTTCGGTGGTTTAGGCGGGCCTGAAAAGTGCTCATTAACCACCGAAAGCAGAGTTTTCGGTAGTTAACAGGCTAACTTCGAGGGGCTAGTTAACTACCGAAAGTGCCAAAGCTGAAAAGTAGCTAACTGTTTCATCACGCGCCCAAATAAATGGAATAAAATAGGTGTTAGCTTTGCATTTGGTCAAAGTCTTTAACATGCCAAGTCATCAGGTCAAACAGAGCCACATCTAAGCCATGAGTTACGTAAATCAAAGCGTCAGCCTAGCATGCACTACGGTTCATCAATACGCTGAGAGTGGTGGCGTTTGTAAATGACTAGTTCATCCACACGTATCGAGATTGTGTGATATGTCCCATAAAGGAAATGAAGACAACAGACAATTGCCAGATCGTGAGCAAGACATGCAGGATCTGAACGTATCCACCGAGATGCCAAGAGCAAGGTGTTATTGAAGAGATCGAGGTCTTTCACCGAAATCAGAGCTTCCAGTTCATCAAGCATGTCGAATTTTGGAAGAGGTTGATTTTGCAGACAAAGAATGTGTGGGCAACAAATTTGGTTGAATGATCGAAGTTCTCGATTTGCTTTTCATGAAGGACAAGGATTCGTGGAATAGAAGCTGAGTCATTGTGATTCTCATGGAAATTTATTCGCTATAGATCCGTTTTTCCAAAGTTACAGGTTTCGGTGGTTAACAGGCCTAGATTTTTCCTCTCTTAACCACCAAAAGTAGATCTTTTCGGTAGTTAACAGGCCTAGATTTTTCTCTCTTAACTACCGAAACCTGTACATGGCAGCGAGGTCATATTTTTGCATAGATTTGACTTTTTCTCAACCAAATCTTTCGAGGTTGGTTTCTAAAGATGCATAATAATTAAATACATTAGATTTAAGGTTTTATATTGATGTATTTAATGTTTAAGAAGGTGGAAAAGTGAAAATGGTGACCTAGTTGATGAGTACGAAAACTATCTTTTTGCCAAAGGTGGCAAATTCGAATTTCCTATGAGGATTCATCAGCCTTGGAAGGATTTCTACATCTGTCAAAGAGGTTGGAGGATATAAAGGCTATTAAGATAGAGTTTGACACCTAATATAGGATATTTTGTTTTGACTTTCCATTTTTAGAAGTCTAGATCCATTTTTATAGGATCTCATCCTACACTTGTTTGGTTTGACTATTTTTAGCAAATCTGATCCATCTTTCAAGGATCTAGATTTCATCTTGTAAGGCTATAAATCCAAAGACATTTGAAGCACCAAAGGGTTCGATTTTGAGTTCTAAACTATATTGCTATTGTGATAGAGATTATTTCTATAATATGTTTAGCCTGCAAGCTTCTTTCACTGTTATTGTCAAATCTTCTTTTCTCTTTCTGTTATATGCTTATGAGTTGAATTATGTTCTTTATCTATGTTTACATAGTCCATTGGTGACTGTCATCTCACTATTTGATTAGTAAGAAAAGGATCATAAGTATTTATTGCTGATATGTTAGCCCATCATATCTATTGTTTTATAGACATATGTTATGGTTAATTGATTAGTCTCTTTATCCATTTAATTCACCTATCTGATAATAGCTCTTGAAGGCCTTGCATTGTTCGAATATCCTTAGACAGTCTTGTGATACAATCCAGTGAGTTAGATATTCATCTTGATCCAAGCCCACACCTATATTTGAGAAAATAGTTTCCAAAAAGATCAAGTTACCATGCATCTTTGACTTACAACCTAGGAGAGTTTCCTGGAGTGATAACACCCTCATCCTAGGATTTTTAGATCGATAGATTCCCTTAACATGATTGATCACAAGCTCAAAATATCCATGTACAACTATTATTTTAGCCCCCAAATCTTTCAATGTGTTCAAACCCAAAATCAATGCCTCATACTCAGCCATATTATTTGTACAGTCAAAAGAAAATTTATAAGAGAAAAGATTTGAACCTGATTTAGGAGGGATTATCCAAACACCTGCTCCAGCTCCCTCTTTACTAGCAGCTCCATCAAAATTCATATTCCACATTTCTTCATCCTCATTATTTTGTTGATATGAAATTTTCCCTCCTTGATGATATGCCTCATCTTTCACACTCTGTCTTTGTAATTTCCCTTGGTTGTAGGAGGAAAACCATGGAGGTAACCACAAACCACTTTAGGTTGTATTCTGACCTATACAACAAGAGAGGGCTCTCTCAAGTATGTAAAGACTGAAAATACTCAAAAATATTTAGTAATGAGCACACATAGGTTCGATTATGCAATAAGAAAGGTTTTGTTTTCTGTTTTAAAAAGGTTGGTAAGACAAGAAAGAGAAGGAAACCATTGGGAAATGGAGTCAAAGCCTGAACTTAAAAATATTGAGTCAATAGTTGGTGTTGTACTCTCAGAAGGTAAAGGAAAAGTAAGTATTGTTCTCCAGCAAATGAACAGTATTTGGATGGCAGCAGAAAAGAGAAAAGGACAGCCCATTACACTAAGAGAAACTAGAAAAGGGTGAGTTCTTAATGTAACTTTAGAAGAAAATTATAAAGGAGATAGATCACCATGGACAGAGCACCAAATACAGATGAATTTTGATCATGAAATCCTTCACACATAAACAAGTATTTACTACATGAATGGAGCTTAAGATAAAGATGAATTCAAAACATATACTCTCATTCAAATACTGGAAGAGAATAAAAATTAATGGAAATGAGCATTACAAAGGAAAAGGCATACATGGAACATCACCGTGATGAATCTCTGTTTCATGAAAGTAATGTACTTATGCATTAAGTCATAAAATATTCAAGAAAAATGATACATAGTACAATAGCTTTCTTCCCCAGCTGAAGGTCGAACCCCCCCACCCCTGCCCTTCATTTAAAAATAATAGCATATATAAGAAATACATTTTCTCTCCTTTTCTTTGCCGGAAAACAAAATAAAAAACAAAAATTCAACACAAAACTAAATTTGGAGCAGGTTGTCAAAACCTCGAATCGTTGAGTTGTTGGAGCCAAATCCCTTGGATTTAGGATGATCCTCTGCTTGATATGTGGAATTGTTGGCTAGATATGTTGATAACAATGTCCATTTGTTGCTAAATATCTGGAAGTATTTTTCCATCTAACAAATTCCTTTAAGTTTTAATTACTGAATTTTTGTTCCAAGATACTCTGCCACCTGTATTTAATTTCATTAAAATCGGGAACAAATTACCCCTTCGTTACCTAAGAATTTGGAAATTAGTCTTTTGACTACCATTAAAGTTTCTCCAAATTTGGTATCTTCCTTCTTGTTGAACCTTTCCTTAAAATATAGATCTCTGTTTCTAGGTGTTCTGGAAATATGGGAATGCTTGATTTGTCACTAAAGTAAACATGGCAGAGAAGAGAAGATATATATTGCTTTTTGAAGTCATTTCAACCTTTGTAACTATTTGTTGAGAAGTATTATGTGCATTTTGTTCTGCATATGTTTTCTCCACAAGGGTAGTATTTTGAGCATTCATCATCACAATATGGTAGTGCAACTAATAAGTTTCAAGAGTAAAATAATAATAAGATAGGTATCTCAATCGCACTTCAAATATCACGCAACTCTCTAAGTGGGAATAGTTGAATCTGGGTCCATGTTAGCAACTCTCTAAGTGGGAATAGTTGAATCTGGGTCCATGTTATGGGATTTTAGGATATAGTCATTGTTATACATATTTTTGCAAATTGCAACCATGAACTCTTCATTTTTATGGTATGTATGTACATAGATTTCTCATCCTAAGTCTAAGCACATAATTTATCTGGAAACACTTGCAACAATTATGTCTCACTTTGTCCAGAACAATATGCATGCACCTTAGCACTGTCATCTACAAGGGTAATACTAAAGCTGAAACTAGAGAGTACTTCCCCATCACAACCACAGAGACATGAACTACACATGAATAAGCCACTTTATTCTTGATTCACAGAATTCCCACAATGTGAATTTAACAATTCTATGCTTAACTGGTGAAGCTCAACATTTCCAATGAGAACCATGCAAACTTGTGTGTTATTCATTTCCATAGAAAGTTCAGAAAGGGAGAAAACATGGTGAAGAAAAGTTGAATTCAGTAATGTTGGAAGATGACTTATATTAGCTATGGATGTATTGTCATTGTTTTCATGTAATTTTTTTCCATATGTCCACATATTTGTTCAAGAAAAAACCCAAGGCAATCTTCCATCTGACCTCCTGGAACTTGCTCGACGCTTTGACTTAGACGAAACTTCATATTCTCCTTTGATAGAATATGTGTGTTTGAAAGAGACTGCAACAGTTACAACTGAAACATTTTTCATCACATAAAAAATCGAGCTCACAAAGCTCTTTGAGCTTGTTGTTTGAATTCAAGATCGAAATTTGATCTTATGCACTCGAACTGCTAACGCTCTGTTGACAATGGTGATCCTATTGTTGATATCCTATGAAACCATCATAACAATGCTTTCCAAGATACATGGAGCTCATTGGATTATCTTGTGACACTTGGTGCTTGTTTAACACTTACGCGGATGTTGTTGTGGCTTTCCTACGCCACCTGGGAAATCAATTCCATGCTCCTGTGATTACAATCGACAATTGTTCATTTGAATTTAATTTCTCATGAAATGATCCTCTTATCACTATTAGGTTCTTTTATCTAGAATGTAGACATTATCCCATTAAACTTGGAGATGGGGAATCAAGCCCATTAAATTTTTATCAAATAAAAAAGTAAACCCTGAAATTTTCCCAAGAGCAAAAATAGCTTAATAAACCAATATTTTATTTATTCAAATTCATATATTTTTTCCCAAGGAATCCATGATGGAAGATAGTTTGAACAACCCACTTAGCCAAATTTTTGGGCAAACTTCTTTTCTTTTGGCCAATTTTATAAAAGTTTGCATGTGATAACAACGTAGATATTTGCAGTATTTTTTTCCTTGTGTGTAGTCTTTACTGGAATAAAATGCGCTACTTTAGTCAATTTATCCACCACCACCATGATGGAATCACGTTTCTTCATTGTTCTGGGAATCTTAGTAATAAAATCAACTGTGACAAATTTCCACTTCCATTCTGGAATGGGCAATGGTTTTAGAAAACCTGTTGGGAGTCTATATTTTGTCTTTACTTTTTGGAATTATAGACATATGGCTATGTAATTATCCACTTCTTTCTTCATTCCTAGCCAAAAATATTGGTTCTTACTGTTGCAATGGTATTTTGATATCTTGGGTGCTCGGCATATGACACATTATGCATTTCCTTCAGAACTGCATTTTTCATCTCACTAAAATTCGGCACATGCACCTTACCCTTATACATGAGAATTCCATCATCATTTAGCTCATAATAATTAAATTTCTATTGAAAATTACCTTGTTGTAATACTTCTTTTATTTTTAAATAATTTTGATCTGAATTTGGTGCTGCAACAAGTTTCTCTTTTAGATCTATCTTTTACATGTTAATGGTTGCAATATGCACTCAATGATCTCTCATGCTAAGTGCATCGACCATTTGATTTTCCTTGCCCTTTATGTGCTTAATTTCAAAGTCATATTCACTCATAAATGTCAGCCATCTAGTTTTCTTAGCATTTAGTGTTGGTTTTCCAAACAAATGCTTCGGACCACAATGGTATATCCTTAGCTTGAATTTCTTACCCACAAGGTAATGCCTCCACATTTTCAATGCATGTACAATCCTTGTTAACTCCAAGTCATGTGTAGCATAATTATTCTCACACTCTTTTAATTTGTTGGACTCATAGCATACCACATGGTCCTTTTGACTAAGAACTCCACTGAGTCCTTCCTTGCATGCATTGGTGCACACACCAAAATCTTTGTTTGGATCTACAATCTTCAATATTGGTGCACTCGTCAATATTCCCTTCATCTGTTGAAAACTATCTTCACACTTAGAAGCCCATTCGAACTTCGCACCCTTTTTTGCAAAGAAGTTATTGGACTTGCAATCTTTGAAAAACCTTTTATGAATCTTCAGTAATAACTAGAAATACCCATGAATGATCTAACCTCTGTCACATTATTTATCGTTGGCCATCTTTTGATGGCCTCTATCTTCTTAGGATCAACTTCTATCCCTGCTGTCGATATTATATGCCCCAAGTAGTGATCTTCTTTTGATAAAATATGCACTTACTTAGCTTAGCATACAATTTATGCTCTCTTAAAATTTTCAAAACCATTCTTAAATGTTTCTCATGTTCCTCTTATAATTTATAATAGACGAGTATATCATCTATGAACACAATCACAAAATTTTCCAGGTACTCCCTGAACACTCCATTCATCAAACACATAAAATTTGTCGGGGCATTTGATAGCCCAAATGGAACTATCGTGAATTCATAATGCCCATATCTTGTTATGAATGTTATATTGTTGATGTCTTCTTCTTTTATCCTTACTTGATGGTAACATGATCTCAAGTCAATCTTGGAAAAGATTCTTGCACCTTTCAGCTGATCAAACAAATCATCAATTCTAGGCAAAGGATAATTATTCTTTACGGTAACCTTATTAAGCTACCTAAAATCAATACACAATCTTAAGGTTCCATTCTTCTTCTTAACAAAAAAAACCAGGGCTCCCCAAGGTGAAACACTTGGGCTTATATATCCCTTCTTCAAAAGTTCTTCAAGTTGCATCTGCAACTCCTTCAATTATGGTGTACCCATTCTGTATGGTGTCTTGGACATGTTGATGGGTCTTAAATCCCTTGACTCAACAGTAGGAACCAAACCCGTCACCAAGGCCCAATTAGACTTTGCAGCGTTTGAAGATGGAATGGTTCTCCAGATCTTGTGATCCGACCAATTTATCGATGGCCTTTGTGTTTTCTTGTGAAAGCTCTTCCTTCAGTTAGGACTGTTCTCTTCTGTATTTTCTCTTGGGTGGGCTGGTATGAGAGATGCAATCCAGTATAAACCAACTTGACAACAAATAGGATTAAGTTTTAACTATTGGGGAAGAGGTTGAGCTTGGGATAACTCGTTGCTCAAACATGCAGACAATGATTCTATACCGCATGCCTAGTACTAATACATTAACCATGTGAGCATCTAATTATTGTCTGAGAAACTAATTATCAGAAACAAAGCACATATGTAATAAGACAATGGAAAGAAAAATAATTCATCTACCATAACCATTCATCACATAGTAACACAACGATTTATCTTCATCATTAAAACAAAGAACATCAAAACATTGCACCAGATAACTTCACAACAGAATTAATTGCTCTTACTCATTACTGCATCACTCACGAAACAGGATAGGAAGTAGTTCTTCTCCAAGTCCAATCACATGCATTTGATGAAAATAGTTTGCCTTTGGTCTAGAAGGACTCCTCAATTCATAGAAGCTTCAAAATAATTCTTAACAACCAAAAAAAGAAAGAGTTCTTACAACAAACATCGACCCCTAACTAATTGGTCGATGTCTTTATTTATAATCTAAATTTTAACTGAAATTAATGGCTAAGTGCAGTTTAAGAAAAGAAAAAAGTCGCCACGTGGCGTTATCTTCTAACAGTTTCTTTAATAGTCAACCCGAGATATTTCTTGGAAAGGGTGACTTCTCTCGTATTCAGAACAACTGATAAATAGTTCTTCACAAGTTTGGGCCCATGGAAATTTGTGTTGTTCCATCAGAGCCACATATATTCCTCTGATATCAACTGCATGCTCCTAGTACTTTACTGAACTGAATTTCAACTGTTGTATCATGGTTCGGGATCTGATTGGATGTTCTATGAATTGTTTCACTTGCCCTGGCCTTGCATCGGTTATCTTTGAGAGCCCTTCAGTCCATAGCGAATCTTGTTTGGCATGCAGCTTGACTACGTTGCTCAGGTCAATAAATTTATCGGGGGTGTCAAACTCGGGGAGCTCGATATCCTTCATTTCTCTTTTGATTCTACTTCGATGTTTCTTTAGAGTTCTTTGGTGAGATCATAGAGTAATTTTTTTTCGGTAATCGGGGAATCTTTCCTGCAATCGGGGTTGAGGTAGTTTAATGATCAAGTAATATAATATAAGGTACAAACAAATAGAATAGACTGATGCGTACTTGTGCATATTTTTAATCTTGATCGTGTAATAATTACATGATCCCAGTCACCCCTTTGAATGACATGCGGTGTCTTTCTCCACATTTTCACTCCTCTTCAGTTTAAATGAATTACGTCAGAGCTCCATAGCGTGGAAAATCAAGTACGACAAATATGAGTATCGGAACCATCATAGTAGTCGCTCGACCTTTGGGGCTGGGAAAAGACACCAGAGTCAAGCATGCGCGTGTATTCTCCCAAAAGGTCAGATACCGTAATAAGGAAGTCATTAAATGCCTTCATAAGTCGTATCACCAAGAGTGTCAACTATTGTTCATTAATAATGGAAGCTGGGAAGTTTAAAGATATTGGAATGATCCTATCGTATATTCCCTGCAACTTCGATCAACGACGTTTTATGCATTCTGGATTGCATCCGTCGAGCAGTAGTGACACATTAAATCTTCAAGACATCTTGTTGCGAGGTGTGAGTGTTCTTTGGCATGCTCTATTTCACTTCTTCATTCCGCTATAAATTCTAGGAGTTCTGTGGTGAATTCTACGTATATGTTGATTTTATACCTCTATAATGCTGGTCTTGTGAGTTTATTCTGGAAAAAATCCATGTAGTAGTCCTTTACCATCCACAGACGTCTAAGACACTATGTTGTTTCACTATGGGATCCCCTTTAATCAAGGGACGGGGTTTGAGAGGTAGCCGGAGTGCCAGGTCCGAGCCCCAGCGTGCCTGGGACTCTTTCTTATTGGCTTCCAGTGTCCCTGAAGCTCCAACGGGAGGTACTGGGATTTTCTCGGAAATGGTGTTAGTGTCTCCAGTAGAGGTGGGGGTGAAGATATGTTTGTTTGAAAGACATATGCTAGGGGCCATGCCCTCTCAGGAGAAGACACCATGGAGAAGGGGAAGGCCTAGGAAAGATAAGGGAAGAAGGGAAGAAGATCACCTCCTAGCTGAGCTAAGTGTACATCTAACCATTGAGGGGTCTTTGGTGCTCACTAGTTGGTTAGAACCTTTTGGGACTATCAATAGAGGAAGTGGGAGATGAAACGGAATGGAAAAGGCACCATGTTCTCTCGTTAAGAGTCTCATCCAATAGTTATCGCGGGCCCAAATTCCCATAGTCGAACTCTACCAAGAAAAAAGAGAATTGTGGAGCCAGTTAGTGGCGAAGAACCGGGAGGTGTCAGCGTCGCAGGGTTGCGAAGGAAGCATAGTTTGGCTCCAGAGATAGCTTCGGGAAGCACAAGATACAATTGTGCAGCTGTGCGAGGCGCAGAGGATGATAGTGAAAGAGGAAAAGAAAACATTGTAGGGTGTGAGGAGTAGTCTAGGAGAAGGTCTGTGTGCAGGAGATACATAATGAGCGGGCTCTTTCTTTGCATTCTCCAAAGTGACATTTGACTGTTTTTCTCTTCTTCTTTTTTGTGAGGGTTTTATATTCTCACTGTGACCGGGCCGGTTAGTCAAGACGTCGGTGGTGTGTAATTTTATGTAACCCAAGCTTGGCAGGAGCTTTAATTATATGAAAAAAAATGAAATTGTTTTGAATGTATCACGTTCCCTTTTTGTATGTAAATTTACTATGTTTTCTTATCTAAGTTTTTCACGCAAACAATGGGATTTATAATTGTTATTATTCTGAGTTGCCTTGTAAGTTTGTCGGTATGTTCCCTTCAAAACTTTTGATGTCGATTGATGCTGACGTGGAATTATTAACTCGGGGTTATTAAAATATTTAAACATAAAATTTAGCACTCATCTTGTGAGTAAGGAGAGCTAGATACCGCGACTGTCGATGCTTGGATGGCATCGGGGATCGACATTAAAATGAAAAATTAATGTGTAGTTTTCTTTGTGGATTATCATTTTGTAAATTTCTGACGTCGAAATCATATCGAGAGTCGACGGTCAGCGATACCACACCTCTCCTTGTGCAGTGCTTACTCTTTTTGTTTTTCTGCCGAAGCCGAATGGATCGGTCTTCGGCAATATTCCTGTAGAAGCTCATTCACAAAAAGAGAGAATGTTGTTTGTCGATGCTGATGAAGATCGACACTTGGCTATTTTGAACTTCTCAAGCGATTTTCGTCATCTTTAACCTTTACCGATGCCGAACTTCCTAAGTGTGTTGGGGGGAAAGCTTTAGACTGTCAGTTCCTTACGTAGTTGTTAAGTCCCATTTAAAGTTAAGATGATTCTTTGTTGTATGTTCAAGCAGACTTTAAACAATTCAAACATGAAACATAAAAGATAAGCACAGGCATCAGTTTCATACTAAAGTGAAAGTAGACAGTGCAAAGGATCAAGTGGTACCCAAAAACTAGAAATGGACATAGACGTTTTAGGGTGTGTTAAGTGCTCAACAAATGGCGATTCACTGGGCAAAAGAAGATTCTTTGTCCCTCCTCCAAGGCTTGGCTAATACGGAAGATGATGGAGAATCTTAGCTGGTCTTAAATCGAAACCTCTTAACCTTTTCATTTGACATCCTTCAGTTGATGCCTCTGGGTCTGCCTGTGGGGTTTTAACCCCTTTCCTCCTTCATTTCCTTTGACCCTGACTCATGCCTCCTCTTTACAAAAGTCTAGAAAAATATTCATCGGCATGAAGCCTTTAATTACCTCTACTCACCTACTTCGGTGTCGCTCCACTACTAGTGAGCGCCCATAGCCACGACAGAGTCACCCCGACATCACAGACCGTTCTCCACTTCTAACGAGCGTTCATAGCCCCGATGGAGATATCTGCATACCCTCTCATGTTGTTCACTCTTTTGATAATATCAATTTTATTTCAGCATGATGCACTTAGTGAGTGGGAGAGGAGGATGTCTGTTTATTTGCAAGGTGAGAGGGTTAAGGTGGATGCTTCGCTAGCTCCGTTCTCTGGGTTCATGTAGTCCTTTCCATATTTCCTTATTTCCCTTGAGGTCTTACCGAACCACAAAGTAGACATTTCTGAAATTTCTCTGAAGTTGCTCATTTTCTCAGGTTGGATAGAGGATTCCTCAAAGTAACCGCAAGTTTTCCAGTGCTTCTGGTGTTTGTAAGTGAGATATGAGTTAGAAACAGGGTTTGCTACATTGCATGATTTTAAGGCCAACCATTGTTTTGCCGGACATACCTTCAAAAGCATAGAAAACCAGAAAGAAAAGGAACAACAAAATAAGTATTTTGCAATCGTGACGATACCAGGGATGATTTTAAGGATGAAAAATTATTTTAAAACATAGAATCCTTGGCTAATCCTATTAATCCTTCATATTCCAACTATAAATATTTGGCGATATTTTTGTAAAAATAATCAAATTTCTAAGGATTTTGTATAGTTTGTATAAAATTTTGGCGATTTTTAAGGTAAAATAATTTTATCCTATAGAATTTGGGCGAATCAATTTTAAAATAGAGAATATTTTTTTGGAAAAACCATGGAATATTAGCCCATGAACGAAATTTAGCCCATAAAATCATCCCTGGACGATACTCAACAAAGACATAAAACACACATATTTGTTGTTTTATTCATTTTCATTTTTTTATTTTATTTAATGGAAGTATTGTTTTAGGGCTTGGCCATTTACTGGGAGGGATCAAGTTCCCCCTTCATATTCTACAACCGATAAGTACCTTCCCTGATATTCTCATCCACCTGGAAAGGTCCAAGCCATAGATTCTGAAACTTAGAATTTTTCCCTTTTGGTTCGTTTGCTCTGTCCCACTTCAGGATCAAGTCTCCTACTTCAAATTTATTTTATTTATCCTTATGCTTATCGAACCATCTTTTCACTATCTGTTGGTGAGCTAGGAATTTTGACTTATCCTTTTCTCTCTCTTCTTCTAGCATGACCAGAGTGTTAATTCTTTGTTGCATGGTCGATGAAGGTTCTTCGTTGGAATCTTGGGCTAGTTGAAGAGACAGAAGATAGATCCCATTTGGGAAGATGGCCTCTTGCCCGTAGACCAAAAAGTGTGGGGAATTTCCTATAGCTTCTTTGGGTGTGACCCTATTGTCCCATAGAGAATTATGGAGTATATTATGCCAATTTATTTGGTTATATGCAACCGTCTTCTTTAATATTCTTACCAGGTTTTTATTAGTTGATTCTGCCACACCATTTCCCTGAGGATAATAATTTGCAGAGTACTTAATTATGATTCCTTTTCCCAGAGAAAAATCTGTCAATAGGGTGGAAGAAAAGTAAGCTGCATTATCAAAGACCAAAACAGAAGGTACACCAAACCTCGTGATCAGTTGTTGTTCTATGAATTGGATTACTACCTTCTCATTTACATGAGTCAGAGGAATGGCCTTTGCCCATTTTGTGAAATAGTCGGTGGCAGTAAGAATGTACTTGTGCAGTGTTGAATATCTAGGTGTAATTTCTCCTATTATATCCAACCCCCACTGCTTAAAAGGCCTAGAAACAGTCACAGGTTGGAGTGGGACTATTTCTCTCTTCTCCTTTCCAGCGCTTATCTGACAAGCCTTACAGTTTCTATCGTAAGTATGAGCATATTTGAACATGGTGGGCCAACAATAGCCGACTCTTAGAATATTATGAGAGGTGGTGTTTCCTACGAAATGTCCCCCAATGGGGCCATCATGGAGTTCCTTCAACACTTCATCTACGTCTTCACGTTTGAGACATATTAATAGTACTCCATCATAATTGAACCAGAAGAGCACCAAATGTATAAGGCGATATTGTGCAAATTTTAATCTGAGGGCTCTCCTTTCTCTAGGGTTGAGATTTTTAGGACAAGTCTCGTGATGTAGAAGATAAGTTAAATCCTTATACCAAGAGTCTTTTCTTGGGGATATGTATGATACTTATCCACACCATAGTGCCATTTCTCTCTCCCATCTGAAATCTTCATTTACTTTATCCTAGACTTCAGCTGCAAACTTGCATAACCCTTGTCCTTTTACTAGTTTGGCAGGTTTTATATCTAGATCAAATTCCTGGACTACTGCCATCCAGTTCCCTCTTCTTTTCCCCATTTCTTGTTGGGTAAACAAGGATTGGACTGCAAGGTGTGGCACATTCACTTTAGTGTGATTCTTGAGGATGTAAGACCTGAAATGCTTTACTGCCTTATAAACCGCGTAGGCTTATTTTTCTATAGCAGGATAATTGAGCTCAACTTCTTGAAGATTAGTACTCATAAACGACAATGAGGATTCATTGTTTTCATCATCCTTCTGAGTCAAAACTGTAGCTAACAAGTGGTCGGAGGAGAAAGTATAAAGGGAAAAGTCTCTATTGAAATCGGGACTTCACAACACCGGGGCCCGGGATATAGCAGCTTTGACATTGTTGAAGACGTCTTTTCGCTCATCATCCCACTTAAATTCGACATCATTGTGAATCATCTTTTGTAAGGGTTTGATGATTTCTGTGAAGTCTGGAGTGAACTTCCCCACAAAATTGATTTTCCCGAAAAAGGACTACATAGATTTCTTGTTATGGGGTAGTGGAAGTTGAGTTATGGCCTTAATCCTTTCCGGGTCTATGCGGATCCCTTCTTGAGATATAATGTGACCTAACAACTTCCCTTCCTAGACACCAAAGATAGTTTTCTTTGGGTTTAAGGATATACTATATTTCCTACACCTTTTGAAAATCTGAGTTAGGTGTTGGATGTTCTCTTCTCTATTCTTCGAATACACTGTTACGTCATCTAGATACACTACCATACATTTACTGATTAATCCCCAGAAAGCCACGTCCATGGCCCTTTGGAAGGTCTCTCCTACGTTAATTAACCCAAAAGGCATGTGTTTATAAGTGAAGGTTCCCCATTTAGTTCGAAAGGTGGTTTTTAAACGATCTTCCTCTGAAACCAGGACTTGGTTGTAACCTGAGAACCCTTCTAGTAGAGAGAATATCTCCGAGCCAGACATGGTCTGTAGGAGTTGTTCCATCGGCAAGACTGAGTAATTGTCTTTCTCTAAATCTCTCTTGAGGTTCCTAAAATATGCGCATAGGCGGATTTCTTCCGACATTTTCCTCACCAAAATAAGATTTTCTACCCAGACGGAATGCCTAACCTGGAAAATGATCTTGGCGTCTAAAATTTTCCTTAATTCCTTATACATGAGAGGTTCTAGGGATGGGTGATACTTTCAGAGCTTCTGTTGGAAAGGTTTCACTTCGGTGTTTAATGGGATGGTGTGTTGAATGATGCAAGTATCATATGTTTTCAAATCCCTATAGGACCATGTAAAGAAATCCTCGCATTGTCTGAATAATTTGAGGTAAGATTTCCTCTCTTCCTTAGATATAGTCTTGCCGAGATTCACATTCTTCGAGTTTTGTGGGGTCCCAATATTTATAGTTTCATGCAAGGGACAAGAGCTACCAGTCTTTGCATTTTTAGGTCCCTTAAATCGCTCTTTCAGATCAAACAGATTTTCAAGATTAGCTATCCCTTTCAAGATTGTGTGAGCCTTTGATTTATCCATAGGTTGTCCTGTCCAAGGATCAGTTTCTGTTGATTGCTCTTGGAATTCTTCATCGTCAATAGCGAGATCTTTGAAATTGTCTCGATTGGTTAAGAAGTTTATAATTTTTTCATCTCCTTCAAAGACTTTCCAATTTGAAATGTTATTAGGTACCGAGGGTTTGTAGAGAAGCTCCACAGTGAATCGGGAATCTTTATAATCCTCTAAAGGTGACAGCCTAGAAGTGGTTGTGGTCAAGGAGTCAGCAAGAATATTTTTTTCTTCGGGGATCACTGTGATATTGAAAGCTTCAAAGTTCTCTATTAACCTATGCACCTCCTTCTGATAGTTCTTTAGGTGAGGAGAATTGCAATGTATAGTATTCCTTACTTGTCTAACAATAATTTCAGAGTGTTTGAAAACTTTCAATTCTTTGACATTCAAATCTATGGCTTTCTTTAATCCTTGTACCATAGCTTCATATTCAGAAGTTTTGTTGGTGCATTTGAACTCTAGCCTATAGGACAGGAAATGACGTTTACCTTCAGGATCGATGAGGATGCACCGTGTTCCTGACCCTTCTTGCGATTTAGATCCATCAAAATAGAGGGTCCAAATTTGTGTGAAAAAATCGCTCTTTTTGTTTCCCTTATTAATTTATTTCTCTTCGACCTTTTGTTCCTCAATCTCTAGAACGGGGTTTTGATAGAAGAGGGTGTCTCCTGTCGGTATCGACAATTTATCTTGAAAAACCCATTCAAATTTTTGGGTAAGAAGAACATCGGACAAGAGAGGAGCGAAGTTTCCAAAGTAGGAATCGAAGGAATAATTGCCTAGTATGGGGAAATATATGTATGAGGGTTCGTTCAAGGTTTCTAGATCAGTGACCATATGTTTCAGATATCTCTTCCTATCGATTATGATCATGTTCTTGTTTCCCTTCAGTGGTAGCCAAAGGTGTGCCCAGTCTGTATTGAAGTACCCATTTATCTTTTCAAACCAATCTTGACTCAATAATATCCCATATGCCTATGGGATATCTACTATGATGATGTCAATCACCTACATGATTGTGGGGTGTGTCGATATTCTGATGATCACATCTTTGAGTTCTCCTATGACCTTGACCTGGGTCCTATCTAGTTGTATGACATGTTTATCACTTTTGAGAGGCATGGAATTTAATGTTTTGCAAATAGACAAGGGCATAACGTTGGAAGACGCTCCAGAATCTACCAAACAGTTATGAATGTTTCTATTGAAGACTTCGAACGTTACAAGGAAAGGTGGGACAAAAGTCTTTTCCTTTCTATCTCCTAAATAGGCATTCACAGTTGGTTTTCCCACCATATCTGTGGGAGACAGATTTCTTTCTAGACCATTACGCGCCATCAGTGTTTCTACTAGATTCAAATCTTGTAACAAAAAGTCCTTCTGCTGAGGAATTTTGCATATGTCCATAACTGATATATTGGCCTTTAGATTCTTCAAATATTCGACCACGTTGTAAACTAGTTTGGGCGATTCCTGGGTAAGAATGTGTATAGGCTTTTTACCGAGAGAGAAAGAGGCTTTCGGGCAATCAGACGTTAACTTACTTTTCGAGGACTGGGTGACATCAGTATCTTTCGAGCTAGGCAGGCCCTTACTGCATGTCTGTACCACTGAAACTTTTGTGGGTTGTTCCTGAGAATCAACTAGGTTGTCGGATGGCATGATCAGGTCGGGATCCCATATCAGCATGGTTGTATCTCGTGGTGGGTCAATATCTTCCTGGTCAACAATATTCATAACCGAATTGCTTGGCTGTTCAGTTAGGGAGACTTCATCTGGAAACTGATTGGCCATCAAGTTCATGGCATGTACCCATTGAGGGAAGTCTCTTTCGAAGTGTTTTTCCTGATGATAAGTACAAAAATAATCAGACACAACATTCCCTAGATCAATATTTAAGTTAGCTGGGGCAGGTTCAATTGCTTTGAAAGGATGGTTCCTTTTAAAGAAAGGCTTATAGGGCCTTTGGCCTAGGTTTCCCTCTCCCACATTTCTCTTCATGTCTATGATCTCATTGGATAATTTCTTAACCATGCGTTGTAGATCTTCTATATCTCCATTACCCTTATCGAGAGCCTATTCAGTTGGTTTACCCGGTGGTCTAGTTAGAAGGAGTCCTTTCCTGGGAGGGGGTTGGGCTTATTTATTTACTAGAGAGGCCTAGCCTTCTTTACATCCTTTCATATGGAATTCTATTGTTTTGGCCTTTTCAAAATTTTCCGCCAGGGTTTTCTTAGCGACTCTCTTTACAAACATAGAAATAGAAGTCAGGAGTGTGTTAGCATAAACCTCGATCTGCAACTCTTGAGTTGGTTTTGTCGCGGGCTTGAATTTGTTCAAGATGGTCGTGAATCTTTGATTGAAATATTTGACCCTTTCTTTCAGACTCGTGGTGGCTGTGAACAACTCAACCATTAGAGCTCCCATAGTAGTTTCCTTTGCAAATTTATTTAGAAAATATTTCTGGAACTTGGTCCAGCTAGTTATGGATCCTACTGGCAGATTAAAATACCACGTGGAAGCTAAATTTTCAAATGTATAGGGGAAAAGTCTGCAAACTACGTCTTCATGTTGAATGTTCATGAGTATAATCGTGAGTATGAAATTCTTGATATGATCTTCAGGTAAACCTGAAGTCTCGAGGTCGTACATGGGAAGCAGCTTCTCTGGGTGTCAGGGAAGATTATGTATTCGTCCAGGGATGACCACGACGTCTCTGAACAACCAAGGTTGTTTGTTCTGAAGAGGTATTTCCCCTCCTTCCTCATGGTTATTATTACCTTCCATATCTTTGGAATCTGAGTCGAACACTTCTTCTTCCGAAAAGTCATTTGGCTCGGAGATGTCGCTGGCTGGCGTTTTGGGTATCAAATCAAAAGGTTCTTGGATTTCGGTAATCATGAAATCTATTAAGTCTTCTATAGAGTGTACAAAAACCTCGTCGGGAGTGCTAACCACTGGTATGCTTTGTTGTTTTCTTCTAGGGTGTATGGGAGATAAGGGTAACGCACCGATCTACCACGCGTAGGCTCTTGTGATTCTCCTGGATTGATTTACTTCCTCGTAAGGAAGGGCGTAAGGTATTTCAGGGTGAAAAGGTTCTTCCTCGGGCTGGGGTGATTTACCCACTTCAGGAGTACTCAATGTGTGTGGGTTTTCTGTTCAATGACTAGCCATGCATGTAGTCCGTTACGAATCTATAGGCTGTTTGAAATGCTATATAAACTATATATTCAGCCATTCATTCTCAGGCCCTCCTTCTAGTGCCAATTCTGTTGATGGGTCTTAAATCCCTCTACTCAATAGTAGGAACCAAACCCACCACCGAGGCCCAATTAGAATCTGTAGCATTTGAATATGGAATGGTTCTCTAGATCTTGCGATCTGACCAATTTATCGATGGGCTTTGAGGTTTCTTGTGAAGGTTCTTCCTTCAGTTAGGATTGTTCTCTTTTGTGGGGTTGGTATGAGAGATACAAGCCAGTATAAACCAACTTGAAAACAAACATGATTAAGTCTTAACTACTGGGGAAGAGGCTGAGCTTGGGCTAACCCGCTACTCAAACATGCAGACAATGATTCTATACCACATGCCTAGTACTAATACATTAACCATGTGAGCATCCAATTATTGTCTGAGAAACTAATCCCCCAACACTCACATGTGACTCATCCCAAGGCACTTGATCTCTGATCCTTCTGTTTCACTTCGATTGTGGATTGTACAGTGCAACCTTTGCTTTTGGCTCTATGCCTCCTTTCCAACCTTGTGTAAACTGTCTTTTCTATGTCTGGTACCCAGTTTCAGCTGCACCTGGTATGTGGGCCCTTTCCCTCCCACTTTTACTTAGAGCTGCGAGGTAGCTGGTTGTCATAGTACAACTTCAGCCGACTCCCGTTCACCAATCTTTCCTTCCAGTCTCCTTTCAATGTCTTTAGTTGCGCATCTCCTTCTTTTGTAACATTGGCAATTTCATATGGTCTAAGACAATGCATTATGAACTTCCCAGGGTGTTTGATAAACTTATTGTCATACATCAGTACTAAATCACCTTGCTTAAGTGCCTTCTTCTTGATGTTCCTGTCACGATAGGACTTTTCGCATTCCTTTTGAACTTGTTGCTGGAATCCTAAAATGAATTTGTCTTCTTCCAGTTCAACCAACTGTGAAAGCCTCTCATGAACAGTGTCAGTATCATCCATGTCTGTAAATGCAACAATTCTTAAGATTGGTACTAGGTACTCCATCAAGACAACAACTTCAATACCATAAACGAACTTGAAAGGGGTGTGCGTTGTTAATTTCTTGCAAGTGGTTCTATAAGCCCAGAGTACTGTTGGTACTCTTAAATCCCAGTCATCCCTGTTCACACTGAAAATCTTTGTCAATGTTGTCTCCAAGATCTTCTTGAATGCTTCAACCGTTCCCTTTGCCTGTGGATGGTAAGGTGTACTCTTCTATTGGTGGATTGCAAATTCTTCAGTCAGGGCTTCCAATGTCTTATTGATGAAGTGTGTACCTTGATCACTCATAAGGATCTTAGGGCATCCAAACCTAGTTATTATGTCATCAAATATATAAAACACGTAGATGTAGTTGCACTACAGTCCTTGACTGCTCTGGCTTCGTCCCATCTAGTTAGGTATTCAGTCACAGTAATAATATACCTTTCTCCTGTGCGCTTCCCTCATGGGTTTATAGGTCCCACGAAGTCAATAACCCATTTTTCAAATGCTTGTAGGTTCATCTGCGGTGCTAAGGGAATTTCATCTCTTTGGAATGGTCTTCCAAATCTTTGGCATACATCACATGCTCTAGCATACTCTTTAGCATCTCTGTGTAACGTAGGCCACCAAAGGATAGCTCGCAGAACCTTTTGCGCAGTTTCTTTCCCTGCGTAATGTCCTCCTGCGATTCCTTAATGAGCTTTTGTGAGGATCAGTGGGTGCTCTGCCTCCATCACACATCTTCTTAGTATTTCATCTGGTCCCATTTTGTACATCTGTCCATCTATAAGTGAAAAATCGGAAGCACGCACCACTAGTTGTTTCTTCTAAGGAATTGTATACTCACTTGGAGCCATTCCTCTTGATAGGAATTGGACTATGTCTGCGAAGTGGTCATCCACCTTCCTAATGGAGAGAAGTTGTGCATCCGGTTTTGTATCCTCCAAACTGGTGGGTTTTTCGCCATGTTCCAACCCTGATAAGTGGTCTAGGCCTTTGTTCATTCTTCCTGGCTTAACTATAATCTCAAAATCGTATTCTTGAAACAACAGAAGCCATATACATATTCGACCCCCCAACGTTGGCTTGTTGACTAGGTACTTCAATGCGGAGTGATCAGTAAACATTTTAAAGTGTCTTACCAACAAGTAGTGTCGGAATTTCTGTAATGCATACACCATGGCTAATCCTTCTCTCTCTGTAGTGGTGTAGTTGACTTCAGCTATGGATAGCTTCCTACTAGAAAATGCTAATGGATGATCAATGTCCCCTTCTCCAGGTTGTGCCAGTACTGCTCCTAATGCAATAGAAGGTGTTGTTGGATTACTGAGAGGGGGGGTGAATCAGTAATAATGTAATTATAATCCTTTTTCTTCAAATGTTATATCAATGTAGAATTATTATCCAATAATGAGCAGTAATAAATA
>SNQJ01S0142566.1:43536-68166 GCA_010110895.2 Picea sitchensis
CCATGAAAAAACAATAATGAGACATATTTACATCAAACACTATTGGGTCCATTAACCAAAACTTTGTGCTACAGGTCTTTCTTCAAGGGTTGACATCAATGACAACCAACCTTAATCAATAGATGCATCGACATGCACATGGAATTCTTTGCTCCAATCTGGAAAAACTAGAATGGGAATTGTAACCATCTTCTATTTCAGTGTGTCGAAGCTTTGTTGGAATTCATCTGTTCACTCAAACTAGTAGTCCTTCTTCAGCAAATTCTCCATTGGTGTTGTAATCTGAGCATATCCTTTGATAAATTTCTTGTAATAGCCAGTATGTCCTAGCATTGTAATGGTTCCATTGTAGTCTAGTTGGTCAGGATACTCAGCTCTCACTTGAGAGACCCGGGTTCAAGTCCCGGAAACGGAACCATTTGTTGGCACAGGGGCAGACCTAGGGTTCACTCCAAGATCACACCAAGAAGCCCTACCTACTGGCCCTTTCAGCAACACCTGTGAAGCAAATGCAGTCTCACCCGAAGTAGCTAGGAGGGGGGGTTGCAGGACAGAGATATCTATAACCAGGGGAATATCAAGTGGAACTAATACAACAATAATACAACATTCATATATCTTTTAATATCTAGATCTACTCTACGCAGCCATACATATGATCTAACACAATAATTCAATTAAGAGTATAACAATGACAGAGATCCAGGCAACAATCACACACTCATAACACTAGATATACGTGGTTCACCCTCTCTCTAGGGCTATGTCCAAAGAACTATGCTTATAATATATTAATATAAATCTTACAGTTCTGATCTACACTCTTAGTCAGTAGATCTTCTCTCTTCTTCTTTTTGTCTCCCACCTTCCTGCGCACCCAGCTGCAGGACTTGATCTTCACACCCAGCTGAAGATCTTACAATACTAGAAGGCTTTCTCTCATAGTAAAATAATCTCTCAACACTTAATATCAATACCCAACTCCAGTAACCACCCGGCCTAGGTCCTTTCATCCTCTATTTATATATTACAATCCATCACCGATAGCCTCAGGTCAAAACCTAGGTTTCAAAACCCTAGATACCAAAACCCTAGGTGTCTAAAACCCTATGTCAACTTGACCCGCTTTTTCTGGGCTTCGCCAGCCTGTCTTTCCTTCTTCATCTCACGATGCTCCAAAGCATCCAATGATGGATTTCTCTGCTTGTTGAGTTGTCCACGATCCTTCTTCCTTTCTGATCTGTCATCCCTGATCTTCTCGTCCAACGACTTTCTTTTCCATACTTCGCTCCATCCTTCCTTCTCTTTTGCTCACTTCGACTCAGTGATAGTTATTGTGTCTCCCACAAAGCTCACTTTTTACCTTTCCTTCCTTGTTCTTCACTTCCTTCCTTAACCAAGGGCCAACACAGACAAAACTCAAATGCACGGTACTTTCTGAGTTTCATGCTACACCCACAGCTGGGCACTCAAGGTTTACCAAAACCTATGACAGGGTCAAACGTTCTTTTTTCTAGGATAGTATGAAACAAGACGTTCGTAATTTTGTAGTTGAATGTGATGTGTGCCAATGCAATAAGGGTGAAATAGTCAAATATCTTGGCACACTACAACCGCTTCCTATTCCAACTGCTATTTGGCGGGATATATCTATGGATTTTATTGTAGTCTTACCTAAATCAGGAAATAAATTAGTCATCATGGTGGTCGTTGATCACCTTTCCAAGTATGCTCATTTATGTTCTCTTCAACACCCATTTACAACATCCACTATGGCTCAACTTTTCATGGATCAGATCTTCAAGCTTCATGGCATGTCACATTCTATTGTTTCTGATCACGACCCAACTTTCACCAATAATTTTTGGCAAGAACTGTTCAAGATACAAGGCACCCAATTGCATCTCAGCACAACTTATCATCCCCAGACCGATGTTCAAACTGAAGTCGTCAACAAGTGTTTGGAAACATATTTGAGGTGTTTTCCTGCATCAGAAAAGAAAAATCAGTGGGCTCAATGGTTACCACTAACTGAATGGTGATACAACACTTCATACCATACAGCTACCTGCATGACTCCTTTTGAATCAGTATATGGACAAAATCCACCTTCAGTTCTCTCATATTTACCAGGTGTCTCGAAGGTCTAGGCGGTTGACCAAATGCTTACAGTTCGAGAGGATATTCTCTGTACCCTCAAAGAGAATTTGGCAGGGATGATTTTAAGGATGGAATATTTTTTTTAAATGTAGAAACCTTTGAGAATATTACTAATCCTTCATATGTCAACTAGAAATGTTTGGTGATATTTTTTTTTAAATATTCAAATTTCAGAGTATTTCATATAGTTTTTATAGAATTTTGGCGATTTTTAAGGTAAAATAATTTAATCCTATAGAATTTGGGCGAATCATTTTTGAAATAGAGAATCTCGTTTTTGGAAAAACCATGGAAAATTATCCCATGAGAAAAATTTAGCCCCTAAAATCATCCATGGAATTTGGTCATGGCCCAGAATCACATGAAGCAACAAGCAGATCAAATTCGCTCTGAACGTCAATTTTCAGAAGGGGATCGGGTGTTTCTTCGACTGCAACCTTACAAGAAAACTTCCCTCAAGGATGACCATTGTTAGAAATTAGCACCCAAATTTTATGGTACTTATACCATTCTCAAACATGTGGGATAGGTGGCCTATCAAGTAGATTTGCCCAGTCATTCTAAGCTACATCTTGTTTTTCATGTTTACTTCTTAAATAAGGTGATTGGAACTAAGTGCCAAACTCAAACCAACCTTCCCGAGTTGGATGAATAAGGCTCCATTTGGTTACAGCCAGAAGCATTTTTGGTTTGGCGTGAGCATTGTCTGCGTCAGTGAACCATCAAGGAAGTGTTAGTCTATTGGAAAGATACAACCCCAACAGATGCCACATGGGAACCAGCTACCATTCTAGAACAATTTCCACATCTCAAGCCTTGAGGAAAAGACTATTTTTAAGGGGGAGAACATGTTAGGGACCTAACCCCTCACGTAGGTAGAATAATATATTTTGATGTAATAAAGGTAAATATTAATAAGGCCTAGCAGTAGGGAAGAATAAGTCGAATGTAAGAAGACCTAATAGAAGCTTCCACTTCTAGAAGGATCTTCCTCTAGATGGTTCTTTTGGTAGACATATTTAGTATAAATAGGAGTCAAGGGTATGAGAATTGTTGTCTTGGATATTATTGTAATAAAGCTCTGCTCGACTGGAGGTTTCCCCCTCAAAGAGGCAAGTGAACATTGCTCTCAGTAATCGAAGTGCTCTTTCTAGTATTATTTTTTTATCATTTCAGTATTATTGTGGTTTTGTTCTGGTTATATTGTTGTTCATCTTCCATTTCTAGCATTTTATTTCTGTTGTTCATACTTTTTATATCTGGAATATTACAATGAGCTTGTAAATTATGCAAGACAAAGATAAGGTCTACGTACCATGGAGAATTTGAGAATAACTCTTTGGCATGTGGAGTCATCTGCTCTCCCTGTTCATCAACTGCAGCTAAAACTTTTACATCTAAAGCATGAAAATTTTATTCAGCCATCAGTTTGGCCAAACCTTGACCCTTGATTAGTTTGGTTGGTTTGATTTATATATCATATTCAAGGATCACAACAATCTGTTTCCCTCTTCTACCATCTAGGTTATCCTGAGTCAGGATATCTTTCACCACTGGATTAGGAACATAAGCAATGGTATGTGAATGGAGAATGTAAACTCTAAAATCTTTAATTTATTTTACCAAGGAAAAATCTTGTTTCTCCATGATGTTGTAGTTCAGTGCAGCATCTCTCAGTGACTTGCTGAAAAATGCTATAGGTTGTTCATGGCCTTCACTATTTTTCTGCAAAAGGACAGATGCAATGGTGTGTTTAGAAACAAAAGAGAATAAGTAGAAATATTTAGTAAAATCAAGACTGATTAATACAGGGGCTTGTGTCAATGCCAGTTTCACTCGATAGAAGGATTGCTTAGATTCTGTGTTCCACTTTATTTTTGTATCTTTTTTAAGAGTTTTTATTATGTTTCTGAGGAGCTCTGCCAGATTAGGTATGAATCTTCTCAGAAAAAATATTTTTCCAATGAAGGACTTCAATTCCTTAATGTTTCTAGGATGGGATAACTTATGGATGGCTTCGATTATGCAAGGATCTATCTTGATTCCATCTTTAGATATAATGTTTCCTAGCAGTTTTCCCTCTTCTAAACCAAACATAGTTTTCTTGGGGTTGAGTGAGATTCCAAATTTTCTGCACTTTTCAAAAACTCGTATGAGGTGTCATAGGTGCTCTTCATCAGTTTTTGAATAGACAGTTACATCATCCAAGGAAAGTGGCACCAGCATTCATTAAACCAAAGGGAATTTTCACATACATGAAATTTCCCCAAGGTGTAGTGAAAGTTGTTTTCTCCTGGTCATCGGGGTGGACAAGGACTTGGTTATAGCCAGAAAAACCGTCTAGCAGAGAGATCCTACTAGCTCCAACTACCTTTTGTAAGATATGATCCATATTGGGCAGAGGGTAGTTGTCTTTGAGGGAAACGTTTTTTAGGTTTCTGAAATCAATGCAGAGCCTGATTTCTCCAATTTTCTTTCTAGTAGGAACCAGATTAGAAACCCATTTAGAAAATCTCAAGGGAACTATTATTTTGGCATCATACACTTTCTTTATTTATTTTTCTATCATAGGTATTAAATTTGGATTAATTCTCCTAAGTTTATGCTTGAAAGGCTTATGCTCTTCCTTTATAGGGACTCTATGTTGTATGATACTAGTGTCATAAGAATTTGGGTCTTCATAACTCCAAGCAAAGACATCTGCAAATTCCTTGAATAGTTCAATATATTTATGTTTTTGCTCGGGAGGTAAAGATTTGGATAGCTTAATCATTTTTGGTTTTTCATCTGTTACTATATTACATTCATCAACCTCTTTCCCAATAGGTTCATTTTTTGTCTTTTTTGCTACATCGTTGAAATCAAACAGTTCTTCTAAAGAAACTAACCCTCTAGGTAAAATATTATTCTTCAATTGAAAAATATCTGAGTTTTCATCTTTTTCATTTATTTCTTCTGAATCTAGTTTATTTACACTATCATCATCTAAATTTAGTTTATTTACATTATCACCATCTTCATCAATGTTTGTACACTCAAAATCATTTTTAGACGACAGGAAATCATCAATTTTCTCATCATTGCCAAACACTTGCCAGTACCTGATGTTGTCTCGGACATTCGGTCTGCATTTCACCTCTACTGTGTATTGGATATTTTGACAGAAAGGTATTTTACAAGTGGTTTCCGAAGTAGCCAATCCATATGCAAATATGTTTTGGCCTCTAGGAATCATCTGCAAGTCAATTTTAGTAAAATATTGCAAAAGTTCTAACACAACTTTTTAGTAAGCTCTAAGTATAGGGTGTTTGTAAGCATACTCACCTTTTATCTCTTTAATGATAAGTTCATAATCCACTCTTACCGAAATTATTTTAGCACCAATTTTATTCAACAATTTCAGGCCGAGCATCAACGCCTCATCCTCAGCTATGTTATTGGTGCACTAAAAATTTAATTTATAAGAATGGGTTTCTGAATACTTTGCTTTATGATTATGCACCCACACCCCAGTTCCATCCCCTTCTTTGTTGACTGCTCCATCAAAATCCATACTCCAAAGAGGTTCTATTGGTTCATCAGTTTTTGTGGTCATCGTTTTACTTTCCTCAAGGATTGCTTTGCCTTCCTCAAGGATTTCTTTACTTTCCTCCATGTTATAAACATCACCTTCCAATTCTGTGATTTGACTATCTAAGTCACCATCATTATATAAAATGAAGGAGTCCAGTACAAAATGAACGAAGTATAAATGATATTTATGTGGTTTTTCTTGACTACTGACCATGTATTTCATCAGAGTCTCTCTGTACAATCTTCTATGTTGATTAAACACAAGGATGGTGGAATAGGACATGTCCAGTTGTAAAGTGTCCTTTATCTTGGCTGCCCATGATCGAGATAATAAAATGCCATATTTTGGAGGAATATATGCAATGCCAATATCCATCACCATACTTTTTGTTGCTATTTGTGCCAAGGTAATACAAAAGTCTTTGATAAGAGCTATGCATTTAACTTTGCTTGAGTCAAAAGCGTATAAGTCCTTGTAAGGCCTGGTGATATCATGCCCCAATTTCTCCATCACAACCTTGGGCATAAGATTGTGAGAAGCGCCAGAATCCATCATGGCATTGTGTAATGTCTTATCATGGATATTCAAACTTATATAAAACGAAGGAACAAAACCATTTTCATTTTGTCCTTTAACCTCAGGGCTAAACAGAAGCTCAGGTTGGTCATCAACAACATTCACAGTGTCTATGCCTACTCCTGGTTCTATGTTTAATGCTTTGATCACTTGTGATCTGTAAGAATTTGTTTTCATTAGTTTTGTCAGAGGAATAGGAATTTCAGTTTGGCCAATTCACTTTCCAAGCTAAAAGGGGTTGAAGTTCTGCTTTGACTCTAAAGATCAGGTTTATCAGCCACAGTTTTCTGTTTAGTAGTACTAGGTTGACTTGTGGATGCAACTTCGGTTTGAGATGTTCTTGGTGAAGATTCAGGAGTTCTCTTTGCAAGGGTCTCTGAATTTTTATTTTCAAGACCTTTCTTAGGAGTGGTATCTGAGGTTTTCTCGCCTTCGGCATCTTTCTTAGTTTGGTTGTCATTAGACTTCTTTCTTCTCAAGTTTTATTGTATGTGCACTTCCATTATTGCATTCTTGAAGGCTTGTTGTTCTAACTCTTCCTCATCTACTTCGATCTGTGAAAGGAAAAAAAAATCTTGCTCTTCCTGAGTGAGAAAAATGGAATCGTTATCATTAACCCCCATAAGGTTTATGTGGATGTCATCTAACTCCTCAATTATCTCTTCCCCTTCATCAGCATAGTTTTCTTGAAGAGGTGGCCTAATATGCTGATCAGGACCTCTTTGTTCCCTTTGGTCTCTGGGCTCTCTCTGTTTGATTTGGGGAGGGTTCCTTCTGAAATTAGGATTTCAAATCTGAGGAGTAGGCTGATTCTCTCTAGGCAGGTTTCTATCATTGATTTTCAATATTTCCATCATTCTCTCCATGGTACTTACTAAAGAATCAATTTTGGTATCTGGAGTAGAAGTGGAAGGTTCTTCTTTAATTGTAACTCTGCTTTCATTTCTTTATCTGGCTCTCCTAGCCAACAGATTTTCTTCAACACTTACAACACTCTTCTGCATATCTTCAAGAGTGGCATAATTTATTTCTCTCAGTTGGTAGGACATATCAGCATCGAAACCATCATAGAAATTAATTAAGGCCAAACCTTGAGGAGGTTTGATATCAGCAAGAATTGCATTATAGATATTATTAAAACGAATGCAATAGTCTTGTACCATTTCCCCTTGGTTTCTTTTGATATTCTCATATTCAGGTAGAATTTGGAGAGGGTTTTTCTTTACCTCCCATCTATCGAGAAAAATTCAGTGAAAAGAAGCAATATCAGCAATGCTAGAAGCACGTAATTATTTAAACCATTTTTTGACCTTTCCAGTTAAACTTTGTACAAAAAGTCTCATCTGGACATCTGATCCGGATTATTTTTCGGCACGAAATGAGAGCGGAGATATAATAAAGAAATGCACAGAGATATTGTAGATATTCAATAATATAACAGAAATGTATCAGAGATGCAACCATAAACACATATATATAGTAATACACGATTTCTATTAATCAAAGAAATGTACAGAGACTGTAAAAATACAGAGTGAAAGACTCGCTAGAATGGTGGTAGCTTATCTCTGAGAAGAGATGTGATGGCTACTCGCATTCGCAAGAAGATGGTTACAATGAGGCTCTAAAGGCCCTTTTACAATAAACGGGAATGCCAAAAGTCTTGGACATCCCAAAACCTAACCCTAGGAGATGAAGTGCCAAAAGTCATGTGGGCCCCGTTTGGGTAAGTTGGTACATCAACTTCTCGGGGTCGTAACTTTTGCATACGATCTCCGTTTTAGGCGTATGATATCCCATTGGAAAGATCTATCCGAGGACTACAACATTTGCCACAAAATTTCATCATGAAATTTTGCAACCGCAACATACCCCAAAAAACATCGTTTAGGGCCTCAAAACGGCTCCAGAAGTTCAGGACCCGAAAAACTGCTAAAAATAGTAAACTACCAAAATGGCTAGAAAACTATTTTGAGCCATTTGGAAAAGGTGGGTAGCCACCAATATCCACCTAGATCAACATCTGCCTCATCAACTTCCTGCAAATCGAAGTAATCATTCATTTTATCCACATGTTGTTGTGCATTAAGGGTTATGGTACCATCAAATTGAGCAAGCCTGGTTTGATAGTCCTGGGGCATGCCATGTAAGGGAGAAACTAACACCAGGGGAGCATATCTCGCTGCCATGATTGGTGGGGGAGGTTGAATGACAACTTGTATGATTGGAGGAGAAGTGATAGAAGATGTAGAGGAAGTAGGGTTGGGAGGTATGGACTGAGATGCTCGAGGATTTACAGAAGCTGCATCTACAAAAATGGAAGAAATCTCGACATACTGTTGAAAATGGGATTTAGACAAATCTTGATCTAGATTAGATGCTAGATCCTGTAGTTTCTCAAACTCTTGAAGGATTCGTTGATCAAAATATATTCTAGGAGAAAGTCTTTATTTTAGGTTGGAGGATAGTTTGATCTAGTACTATTTCATCCACAAAACTATCATATTTAGTTCTGAAAAGGTTGTGCTCAAAAGGTAGGTCAAAATCATTGTCCTGTATTGAGATAAGCTTCTCTGGAAGAGAATTGGCCCTAAGAAGAGGATTGTTACTCCCTTGACCTTCTACTGTGTTTCTTTTTCTGATTATTTTTTTTGGATTATCTACTATTGTTATAGGTTCTGGATCAGGATTAGATCTAGTGTGAATTATTTTTGGAGCCATAACTTTAAACTTTAAGAAATCTAGATTAATATATACAAATTTCAACAACATCTAAACATTTATCTCTTGAAAGATGGATCTTTAACTGTTCATAAATAAAGTTTTGTTTATCTAGGGAAGAGAAATCCTAAAGATGAAAAATTAAATTGTTCAGTTCCCCAGTATGATTGCCACTATGTTATCACTCTGTAATTGCTAGAGGTTGTTAATGGAAGAAGAAATCGACAGAGGTAACTTACCAAAACCACTTTCAAAACTGGCATCTAGCCCAACTAGTTTTAGAGAGGGATCTCTCTGTAGGATTTAGATTTGTTTGAGTTTTAGATATTAGGCTATTTAAAATGATTTGGGTTTGTTTTCTTTGTTTATAAGGATTCGCTGAAAGTATTGCATTAAACATCCCTTGGGATATGGGGTTTGTATTAAAGATTAAGATCAGATAATTTTTTTATAATATTTCTTCACAGGGCGAGATAGTGAGAATGTTGGATCTATTAGAATTAAATGTGGTGGAAAAGATAGAACAGGTGAGAGAATACCAAGCAAACAAGAAGTTAAGAATTTATTTAATTAATATCAAATGAATAACATGTAGATCGCTAAAAACTAGAAACAGAGTGCACGAAACAAATTATGTTCATTAAATTCCCTTAAACGATTAGAAACAGAAAACAAAATGATTATAGAGTAAGATAAGCATTAATAGAGCAAGATAAACATCACCAACATCCAAACGCAAGAATCCTGTGAATAGCCTTTTTATTACTGGTCGATCTTCTCAAAAAGATTACAAATATAGCTCCTTGGGCGCAAAAATCAACCTTCAATACTTCTAAGTGAGAAGTATTTATACAATAATTACATTTGATCCTGTCATTAATGACTAAGATATTGTGGATGAAAAAATCTAACTAACTAGATTACAAATTACAAAATAATAGGACTATTGATGATCTGTTTGAATCCTTGGTGCTGATTTTGAGGAAAGTAGTTGGTGATTCATCACTTTGACTTGAATTTTCCTTATGCTAACTTGGATGTCCACATCACCTCTACTCGATCAAAGCACACAGGTATTCCCATCTCTTTTGACTAGGGATGGAAACCTTGAGTAACCTCTTGTATGTTTCATCCATCTTAGTGTACTTGGAAAAGGTAGGCCTTGTGATGAAAATGTATTTTTTTTTATGTTGGACGCTTAGGTCCAACTGCAAAGTTTCTAATAAGGCTTTGCCAGTAATGCTCCCTTGTATGCCTGCAAAATTAGAACCATATTTTTCTACTGTGATGATATTCTTCTTGTTGTCAGAGAGAGTGATGAGTTTATCATTGATCACTAGTAAACGTGGAAATACCTTCTTGTGCAGTGAATCAACCTTGCTGAAAAATATCTCCACTCTAATGTCCATTGTCTGAGCATTCTCTTCTAGTAGCTACATCAATCCTTTCTTGGTCAAAACCTTCTTGACCTCAAGGATGGTTTTTGTCCTGTCTTCAATTTTCAATGCCTCTATCTCTTCTTTGGTTTTCGAGTTTAAGAACCTGATGATTGCAGTGGCCTCTGTGGGCCTTTCTCCCAATTCTTCCCTTATTTTGTCAATTTCCTGCCTGGCTCTCTATCCCAATTCAAGTTGTTCAAACACAATTTGTATGAGTGGCCAAATATCAGTCATTAACTTGTTGATGTCCATCCATATGTTTTCCTTGGCTTTTGGCAGTGTCTTGGCCATGACTGTCTCCTTATGTAACTTTTGTATTTCTTGAGTGAGTCTCTGCGATTTGGGAATCTCCGTGTTGTAGCTGGAATGGAACATGGATTTCACCTTCTGGAGGTTTTCAATCTTTTCTTTCAATCTTTTAATTTCTTCTCCTTGTAGGGTCATGTCTTCCATTGACTTAACCAATTTCTTAGAATCATATGGGACTGCTACGGGAATGGCAGATGGAATTTCTGTTGTTGTGGTTTTTATTGTTGTACTGATTCCTGTGAGAGGAACTGCATTCGGTGGAATGATAGCCATTGGCACACTTTGTTCCTTCTCTTTGAATAATGTATACAGCTCGGCCTCCATCTCCTTAATCTATGCATTCTACTCCATTATCAGTTTCAACATTTCCTCCTTATGGCCTTCACTCTCAGCCATTTCCTTTGCTTGTGAATCTTTAGTGGCTGAGAGCTTCAGTTGTTTCCTCAAAGATGTTATGTCAGCATTTTTCTTCTTTAGTAGTTCCTCAACTGATTTAACATTGAATGGATCATAACCAATTTTTAGTACGAGCTCCTCAAGAGATTTGATCTAATTATTGTTGGCTAGAGAAGATATATTTTCCATCTCCAACTGATACTAGACATTGTTTAAAGATACCTGCAATTTTGCATCAGTCATCTCCCCAGTTTGTCTGTGCATATCCATTTGATCAGCTAGATGCACCTCTTTTACATCAAATTCAAATGTTTCCCTCTTGTAATCAGAAATTGTCTTGGGATGAGGAATATGTGCCTACAAGAACGCCATGTTCATCCTTCCCTTCTTAGTGTCGAATGCAGATAGTAAATTGTGTTGTGTTGTAGATGTCTTCTTCCAAAATTGTGCATAGGTGTTGTTAGTCATCATCTCATTCTTATGTTTGATCAAGTTGTACTTCTCAAAGATATTAAGTCTAGAAGGCTCCTGAGATGACTTAGCTGACAGTGTGATATCTGCTTGTTTCTTGGATGAGGAAGTATACACCATTTGTTGGATGCCTAAGAAGACTGACGAGTTTGGTCCCTCCATAATTATGGTGGACTAAGTTTTGTCTTCTCTAGACCTGTTAGGTGTATGGCTAGTCTTGGTCCTTTTCATATAGACTTGGAAATATTCTACTAAGACTTTTGTGACTGGAGGAGAGACTTATTTCATGTCTCTCCTCTCAAATTGTACCTATGGAGTGATAATGTGTAAAATGTTGGCAGGTGGAGGTTGTTGTTCTGTATCTAGCAAAGTATTTTCCTGCCACTCTGTCTCATTCATGAACCTTTCAATTTCAGGCTTTGGCACATGAGCATAAGGAGAGATTTTATTTTTGAACTTGGTTTATGCTATAATGCCACAGGGGTCATAATTCCATGGGAAGCTTGTTGAAATTACTGCGACAACTGAGAGGGGGGGGTGAATCATTTGTTATTGTGCTTAAACAATATTAAGTCTATAAAACCATTTTTAATATTTCATCAAGTGACCAACAATATTATACATCATATGGAAAACATAAATAATGAGCATCAATCACACATAAGATATACACAGAGACATATTTTCATGAGGAAACCCATAAAGAGAGAAAACCTCGTCTTCTTCGAAATGATAGGTAGTCTTTTAAGTTATGTACATCATCTATGTTTGAGCACCAACTCAAAGTGAAGCTACTACCTATGTTTTACAAGCTCCAAATTGGTGAGAGCACCAACTCTTTGGTTTCTCTAGCACCAACTAGAAGGAAGCACCAACTCCCTAAATATTCCAGCACCAACTGGATTTATACAAGCACCAACTTGTATACAGAAAACTCTGTGTTTTCCCGAGCAAAACCCTGCCACCCTGTTTTCTAGCCACAACTAGATGGAAGATCATACAACTTCCAATATTCAAGCACCAACTTGACTATCAGAGGACCACATTCCTCCCTAGCACCACCCTACCTCCCTGATTATAAATACATAATTGAATAAGCAACAACACAGATATATCAATTATTACCACTTCTTCTCTATTCTTCAAATCTTCTATGCTTCACTATTCTTCTCCTCTGTTCATACTTGACTTGACTTACTGTCTCTCTCTATCTGGTCTTTCTTTGTCCTTCTCATGCTCTTTGATATGTGCACATTCTGATCTCTTCACCTTTTATGTTCTATTCAGCTTATGTTCCTCATCTCTGAGTTTTCTTCACACTGCGCATACTGTAATTTTTCCTTTCTACAGTTCAACTGATTTTTTAGTCAAAACAACCAACCTTAAACAGTCGTTGCATGTCACTCTTATGCTCTCCTCCAAAATCAGTTACACCTCGAATCTCCAAGAAAAATTGCTCAGCAACTGGATCGCCAAATGTCCAAGAACTATGATTCAATTCTACTAACTGAATAATTAACCGTGAGGTGAGACAGTAGCCCTTCGATCAAATTCCAATTAAACAACACCGTTGGATTAAATCCGAAGGATATTGCATTCATCCCATATTCCCACTAGCTGTGACCATAGGCCTAATCAAGAGGCACTTTTCATTTTGCATTTCGGCAATCCTGTGTCGAAGGGTATCGACACTCCAAGTTGCGATCCCCGAAACTCCAAAAAGGAGCTTAGCTGGACTGGATCCTTCCCTTCTCGTGAACATGTAACCACATGTTGTGAGCACTCACTAATCAAACGAGCACTTCATGATTCGTGACTTCAGGAATCCTGTGGTGAAGAGTCTCGACTCTTCATGTTGCGATCGTTGAAAAGGAGCTTAGCTCTACTAGCTCTTTCCCCTCATGTGACCATCGACGGTGACCACAGGCTGCGCCAAAAATTACTTCACGATTTCGCATTTCGGAATTCTTTCCATGAGTGTCTTTGACTCCTCCAACTCCCGGTATCCAAAACTCCAAAATGGAGCCAAATCAATGGTCCACCATCTGCGGTGATCAGACGGCTCTCCTCCACCCTGGTACTTGAGCCTTCGGGACTTTGGGGAAGTTTTGAAGCTGAAACTCCTGAGATAAGAACTCATGAAGTGACATCATTCTTGCCTCACTCAATGATGTGTCAAGAGCCGAGTGGTTTCCACATGTCACTCAGAATTATGATTTCTAGTGGTCTGAAAAGCTAAATCAATTTGACACTTGTCCTTATATGCTCATGCCATGTGTCCTTGCTGACATAAGTTTCCACCTGTCCTTGCCGACGTGGTCTGTCATGATCTACCTCCTAGATCTGATGGCCCGGATTTGTCTTCAATCCAACAACTGAGATTATATCATGATTTCCCATATCGTGATTTCGAGATCTTAGGAGCCTCCTTCCTTTGACCTTTAAGTCAGCGAAAAAACAATCGCTTGCCATGTGTCCTATGCATCCAACATTCCACACCATAGCTCTACCCAAGGGTTCAAATCAACCCTCAATCTGACGGCTTGGATTATTTTAGGATATCGCATATTGCTAGTTCCCACACCATGCTCTGTTGACTCCTCCAATGTACAAGTTAGCGAAATTCCAATCGCTTGCCACATGTCCTATGACTCCAACGGTCAGGATTGTTATTGTGATTTCACATACTGCAAGTTTGAGGGGTTAGAGAACCTATTTCCTTTGGATTTCCCGACCTACAAAACTTCGAAATGAAACCTTTGTTGCACTATGAATGTTTTCCACGTGTCCTTCTTGGATCAACGGTCCTCCTGCTTTCGTGACTTTTTAAGCCTGCTTCATCTTGTACTTAAAGATCATGCTCCTTCTTTTGGATCTGACGATGGTCGATCTTCGCACTCAGATCTAACGCTTGAGATTTGTTCTCCTCTTCTGTTCACTCCTCCAATCTTAATTCAGATCTGACAGTCATCAAGAATTTTGAATGGGATCCAACGAACACTGTTTCTCGTTGCTCCTCCTCCTGAGCTTACACTATTGATCTTGCAATTCCATCATTGTCAGTGTACTGTTGATCGTGATCTTTTCCATCAATGACAAACACGCATACTCTGCCTTTGTCTGAAAAACATGCCAACAATCTCCCCCTTTGGCATTGATGGAAACCCCTTGAAACCCCTTGAAGAACATCTAATTATACTACTATAGAATACTTGAAATTACCACACTTTCTCCCCCTTTGACATCAATGTCAAATAAGAAACATGCTCCCCCTAAGATGTTATAGTACATACTCCCCCTGTCAACTATGAGCAGCTTAGAAATACAACAAATATTCAATAAATACTCCCGCTGACCAGGTGAACAGATTAGACGATTGAATTTATAACCCCTAACTTTTGACGGAGATATCCAAAAGGGGTCACTACTAATGGTTTAGTAAAGATATCAGTTATATGTTCTGTGGAAGGAATATAATTCAGTTGAACGACTCCGTTTGTAACTTGTTCTCTGAGAAAATGGTATTTTATTTGGATATGCTTAGTCTTGGAATGAAGAATAGGATTCTTGGAGACACTAATGACATTAGTGTTATCACAGTGAATTTTAATTGGATCAGTATAATTTACCTTCAAATCTGTAAGAGTTTGAATCATCCATAAAATCTGAGTGCAGCAAGTAGCAGCAGCAATGTACTCTGCCTCTGTAGTTGATAAGGAAATAGATCCCTTCTTATTACTAATCCTTTCTACCAATGAGTCACCCAGGAAGAATGCACCTCCACTGGTGCTCTTTCTCTCATCCACACAATTTGCCCAATTTGCATCATTCTGACAGCTTGCATTATATCAAGACGAGATGTTGTGATGTACAGAAGACTTCCTATCATTGACTGATATGTTATTTGATCAACATCAGGTGAAATATCATCTTTACTGAGCTTGCAACCAACCACCATAGGTGTACCAATAGGAGAAGAATCTTCCATCTGAAATTTCATCAAAATCTCTTTCAAATATTTTTCTTGAGAGATAAATATTCCTGTAGAACTCTATTTTACTTGTAAGCCAAGAAAGTATGATAGTTCTCCTATCATGGACATCTCAAACTCAGTTTTCATAGAGTTAGCAAACCATTGGACAGAGGGTTCATTAGTACAACCAAAAATAATATCATCTACATAAACCAAAACAACTAGTTAATTATCACCTTTAGACTTAATGTAGAGATTGTTGTCAACAATACCTTTCTTGAATCCTTTGTCTTGTAAGAATTTGTCCAGTCTATAATACCAAGCTCGTGGTGCTTGTTTCAGTCCATATAGAGCCTTGTTTAGCTTGCGGATATAGTCAAGATTATATGTTAATGAGAATCCTTCAGGTTGCTCCATATATACTTCTTCCTCTAGATCTCCATTAAGAAATGTTGACTTAACATCCATCTGATACACTTTAAAGTTCTTATGACATGAATATGCAAGAAACATTCTGATAGCTTCCAATCTTTCCACTGGTGCAAAAGTTTCATCAAAATCCTAACCTTCAACTTGTGCATACCCTTTACAGACCAATCTGGATTTATTTCTAACAACTTGTCCTTTTTCATTCATTTTATTTTTGAACACCCATTTGGAACCTATTACATTCTTGTCTTTAGGTCTAGGAACAAACTCCCAAGTATTGTTCTTCTCAATCTGATCAAGCTCTTCCTTCATATCTCTAATCCAATCATCATGTTGGTTGGCTTTATTAAAAAATTTAGGTTCATCCATAGATTAAAAAAAAGAAACATGAGATTGTTATGAGTCTTTAATCAATTTCCTTCTTGTCTGAACTCCTTTATTTATATCTCCAATTATCTAATTTTTGGGATGATTCTTTCTAGCAATTTTGAGAGGTGAATTTGCTTCTTTCTGTTGGTTTGTGTCAGTTGGAGTATTCATATCTTCATCTGATTCAGATTCTTCTCTTTCTGATCCTTGGACCTGTTCATCTTCGTTTTCAATTATATATTGTGTGCTTGGTTCAACACTACTTACATTTCCTACTGGGATTTCTTCATCATCTTTTATGTCAATAAAATCAACCAATTTAGGCAGACTCTTATTGTAGCATATGTAACCTTTACTGCTTGTAGCATAACCTAAGTGCATACCTTCATCATCCCTATCCTCATATTTGGCAATATTTTCATCATTATTATTGATATAACATTTACTCCCAAAGACTTTAAAATGCTTGATTGAAGAAGGTCTTCCAAACCATAATTCATAAGGAGCCTTGTCACTGTGTGGCCTAAGATGAGCTTTATTCAAGATATGAATAGTTGTATTTATTGCTTCCACCCAATATGTCTGATCTAAAAATGAAGAAGACTTGTAATCTTGAAAATATTTGCAAGTTAAATTGTATGTGTTAAAAGCAAATGGATCAAATTTTTAACACATCATTAATAGGATTTACTCATTCAAGATGCATATAAACAACAGCATAATCAATGAACATAAAACACTCAACACAGTAAATGATAAAGGAGTTCACCCCTCTCTTGGGTTACATCTCTTGGTCCAGCTTCCAATGGATCATTAGTATTATTTGCTCAAAGTGCTCAAAAACATGCTTTAAAATGCTCAAAATGACCAATAGACTGCTCCAATGGCTTCAGAATGTCCAAAAACCCCTAGTTGGGCTTTTTCGGCACCTCGTTTGGCCAAAAAACGAAGAAGATAGACTTCCTTGAAGTCTCCCCTTCAAGCTTGTTGTCTCTGCAACTACAAAATGCACCTCCTCTGGCTCAACCTAGCTCACACGCTTATTTAAGCATAAAAACCTAGCACCGGATGCAACCGCACAAACGGTGTGAACTGTAGAACAGTTACAGGCGCACCTAGCCCTTAACCGTTAAGGGCTAGGTCATATCAACCCATGCGACCACGCGCTAGCATAAATTTGGGCTCCCGTTTCAAAAGCCAATGGTCAAAGGCCAAATGGCGGTCGTTGTAATAACTGTTGGAACATATGTTAACTGCGTTCATGTGCACCATACAACATAGTTGTGGGTCATATATGAAATAGCGCGCGATCAAGGGCTGGGGCTAAGCCCCGGCCCGGTCGCGGCCCAAACCACACATACATTCAAACTTAAATATAATCCGGGTCATATATATAATAAACAACACATGGTGGTGCACCGATTGGTGTCTCTTTGCCAATTTGTTGCCCCTGCCCGGAGGTCGTAGGGTCGACTCCTGCCAATGACACAAGTTTTAACCAAATAAAAAGATGACATGTGGTGGCCATCTACTGGGCCATGTGTCGTCGCTCCATTCGCTGCCAAACATGCCAAGTCACCTGCCAACTGTCCAAATTCCATCCTGCCACATGTCGTATGGCCTGCCACATGCCATATGGCCTGCCACGTTAGCATCCGTATGGACTGTACAGTCAACAACCCTTTTTTTTTGCCTGTTTGTAAATTTGAACAGAACACGATATCTCTCACTCCCGATGTCCGTTTGAACCCAAACAAGTTGCATTGGGTCTGCAACAACAAGGCCTAAGCTCTCGTCTGATTTGAAGCGATTCCGAACACTTTGAATTTTTGAGCAAAATTTGATCACCTGATCAATGTCTGAGCAATATTTTTTTCATTCATCATTGATCTTTCCATTTGTTGTACTGATCTATTCTGCCTCTCAACAACTCCATTTTGTTGTGGATTCCTTGGGATCGTGTACTCTCTTTTGATCCCATGTTTATCACAGAACTCTTTGAAGTTCCATGAGCTAAACTCTCCTCCTCTATCAGATATTATTGCCTTCAATCTTTTTCCTATTTGATTCTTAGTCAGAGCCTTAAACACTTTGAATTTTTCAAATGCTTCAGATTTTTATTTCAGACAGGCAACCCATGTTAGTCTAGAATAATCATCAATAATCAACATAAAATAGTTTTCTTTTCATGTACCTTCTCTCCTTGATAATCCACATAAATCCATATGAACTAACTGGAGAGGTTTTTCTATTGAAGGGAATTTTTTAGATTTGAATTGTGTCCATGTAAGCTTTCCTATCTTGAAAGGTTTACAAACAGAATCATATGTCTTTGATATATTTGGAAGATCCTTTATTGCCCCATTGTTTCTAATCTTGATTATATGATCAAAATTTAGATGCCCGAGTCTCTTATGCCATAGCCAACTTTCATCATACTTTCTTAAGTCACATTCTTATTTTTCTTCTTTTAACTCATAGACATTGTTTTCTGTTCTTATCCCTTTTGCAACAAGTTGTCTTGAATTCACAGACTTTGTTTTACAATATTTAGAAGTGAAAACAACCTCACATCCTTGGTCACAGACTTGACTGACACTAAGCAGATTATGATTTAGACCATCTACAAATAACACGTCTTGAGCTTTTCCTTTTCCATTACTTAGACTTACCATTCCTTTACCTTTTATTTTTCCTGGTGCATCGTTTCCAAAAGTTACATTCCCTTATTTGTTTTCACTTAGAGTTAGAAACTTACTTTTCTCTCCAGTCATATGTGTGGAACATCCATTGTCAATATACCAAGGATTCGTTTGTCTTTGGGCTGATAAAACTAATCCACATTGATTGTCTTCTTTCTTCTTCCAAACCTTGAAATTTTCAGCAGTAGGAGTCAGATCTGGCTTATAGTTCTTTAAACGACAATCTGCAGCTTTATGTCCATAATTATGGTAGATGTAACATTCTGGTTCTTTGAATAGAATATCATAGCGATTTTTATGCTCATAACTATTGTTGTACTTAACCTGCGTCCTTTTCCCAGCTATCACATGATTTGTAGTCTGTGGTTGTTTGTTACTTTTATGTCTCAATCTTTGTTGTGGCAGATAATTATTCCTTGAGTATATTGATTTCATATATCTAGATCTTAAAGAATAGTTTATAGCTTTGTGACCAAAGTTAGAACAGAAAAAACAATAACCATAGAAAAAACCTTTGTACCTCAAAAGAGGTTGTAGTTGATTTCTTCCATGCTGATGATTTCTTTGATCAGAAGATGTGTTTGTGTTATTTATTTGATCTATAGATTTGGTTCTGGTACTTTTTATTTCATTCCTTCTTGGTGGTTGATTTTCTTTCTTTGTTTCTATAGAGTGGTTGTTGTCAATGATTGTAGATTTGACAAACTTGATGGGTTTTGTATTACTTGGATGATCACTACTTGATCCTTCTTCATAGCCCAAGTTGTTGGTTGTGGAGCCTGATTATGTTCCTGATTCAGAGGTCCTTTATTTCAACCATGTTTATACCCCATGAAGACTTTACACCCCAGAAGTATGTACACTCTTCCACGCAGGGGAGTGCAGAGGGGGTGTACCCCCTCTACAGGGTCCAAGGGGGCTATCCCCCAGGCTGGGGGTTCGGGGGCGAAGCCCCCGAATGAAAAATTGTCTTGTAAATGTATATTGTAATTTCATTGTAAATCTGGACCGTTCATTATAAGGTCGCAGATCTAACGATAGAAATTATGTTAGAGTTTTTTCCCTATAAGGAAACCCTCTATTATGAGGGAAATGTATTGCGGCTATGCATTATGGAGAGTATTGTATTCTGAGAGAGGAGACTATGAGAGAAAGAAGAGGAAGTTACAGCCGGTTTTGTTGTAGGTTGTATCCCTTCATTTGCTGGATAATAATAAAGGAAGGACCTGGCAATTTTTCTAGTGGACGTAGCCCACACTGGGTGAACCACATAAATATGTGTCTCTATTGTATTGTGTATCTTCTGTGTTTTGTTTCCGCATTTGTTTTATTTTATTGCTCCGCGGTCCTGTTTTTCTAACACAAGCCAGCTTTCAACTTTGGATTCCTTTGTTGATTTAGAATGGAAGTTAATTCTTCTGAGGCTTTAATACTTGACAGATTTTGGTGATACAATGCCTTAAACTTCTCCATTTCTTTTCTGGTTTTTACTATCTCTTCTTCTAAGGCTTCACACCTCGCTTTCTTCTCTGACAACTGTTGTTTCAGTATGTCTTCTATTTTATTTTCCTCTTCTAACTCCACTTTTAGTAGAGCAAAGTTTTCATCAGGTTTTTCACCATTCATTTTAAACTGCATCAACAATTGTTTTTGTTTTCTCTTCTTACATTTGAGTCTGTCAATTTCTTTCAAAGCATTGATTAATTCATCTTCCATATCCACCACAGCTTCTTCATCATCCATTTCACCTCTTGTGTGTTCATCATCAAGATCTCCCATATCCATAAGCATAAAATCATTCACTTTGTCTTCACATGATGAATCGTTATCTATGTCTTCTGAGGAATTGTCATTGTTTGCACACAAACTTGTCTTTTTACTATATTTCTTGAATTTGTACTTCTTTTCATCATCAGAGTTCTGGTCCTTTTTTTGGTAGGGACACTTAGATGCAAAATGACCTATCTTACCACAGTTAACAAATTTGAAGGGAAGCCTGCCTTGATATTTTCTTGATCCTTTCTTTAACCTTCTCACAAATTTTGCCTCGATATCATCTAATTCTAATCAGTATTCTTGTCTTCTTTAAAATATGCTTCTCTAGTAATGGATTTATCTTTGTTGATTCTCATTTCATATGTAGTTAGAGTTTCTAGGAGTTGATCAATGGACAGAGTTTTAAGATCATTTAGCTCTTCTATTGCAGAGACTTTTGGATTAAATTTGTCAAGCAGAGATCTTAAAATATTTTGAACTAAAAATGATTCTTCAATCTTCTCACCAAGGCCCTTCATGGCATTCACAAGTTCTTCAACTCTTAAAAAATACTTGCTAATTGTTTCATCTTCATTCGTCTTTAGTTGTTCAAACTTCAACCTATATGTTTGAAGTTTGGCTTCTTTTACTTTCTCATTTCCTTCATAACTGTTAATAAGTTTATCCCACATAGTTTTAGTAGTTTCAAGATGCATCACCTTTACAAACTCAGCTTCAGCAAGTCCATTCAAGATAACATTCATTCCCTTATCATTAAAAATAAACTCTAACTTCTCATCCTTGGAAGCCAGCACAACAGGATTTGTATATCCAGTCTATACTACTTCCCAAACATCAGCACCTAAAGCCATTAGGTATGTTCTCATTCTAACCTTCCAAAAGGAAAAATTTGTTCCATCAAACAGAGGAGGATTACTGGCTGAAATCCCTTCATGAATTTTCATATTTAAGCTTACAGATCTACCTTTAAATAAAAGGAACCTCCTCTAATACCAATTGTTAAAATTACTGAGATAGCTGAGAGGGGGGGGTGAATCAGTTGTTACTGTGCTTAAACAATATTAAGATTATTAAAACATTTTTAATCTTTCATCAAGTGACCAACAATATTATACATCATATGGACAACATAAATAATGAGCATCGATCACACATAAGATATACACAGAGACATATTTTCACGAGGAAACCCATAAAGGGAGAAAACCTCTTCTTCTTCGAAATGATAGGCAGTCTTTTAAGTGATGTACATCATCTATGTTTGAGCACCAATTCAAAGTGAGGCTACTACCTATGTTTTACAAGCTCCAACTTGTTGAGAGCACCAACTCTATGGTTTCTCTAGCACCCACTAGAAGGAAGCACCAACTCCCTAAATATTCTAGCACCAACTGGATTTATGCAAGCACCAACTTATATACATAAAACTTTGTGTTTTCCTGAGCACCACCCTGGCACCCTTTTTTCTATCCACAACTAGATGGAAGATACAACTTCCAATATTCAAGCACCAACTTGAATATCAGAGGACCACAGTCCTCCCTAGCACCACACTACCTCCTTGATTATAAATGCATAATTGAATAAGAAACAACACAGATATATCAATTCTTACCACTTCTTCTCTATTCTTCAAATCTTCTCCACTTCACTATTCTTCTCCTCTGTTCATACTTGACTTGACTTACTATCTCTCTCTATCTGGTATTTCTTTGTCCTTCTCATGCTCTTTGATATGTGCACATTCTTCTCTCTTCACCTTTTCTGTTATGTTCATCTTATGTTCCTCATCTCTGATTTTTCTTCACATTATGCACACTGTAATTTTTCCTTTCTATAGTTCAACTGATTTTTCAGTCAGAACAACCAACCTTACAAAGTCGTTACATGTCACTCTTATGCTCTCCTCCAAAATCATTTACACCTCAAATCTCCAAGAAAAACACATCAACAAATGAATTACCAAACTTCCAAGAACTATGATTCAGTTATCCTAACTGAATAATTAAGCGTGAGGTGAGACAGTAGCCCTTCAATCAAATTCCAATTAACCAGCACCATTGGATTAAATCCACAAGATCTTGTGTTTATCACATATGTCCACTCGTTGTGACCATGGGCGTAATCAAGAGGCACTTTGCATTTTGCAATTCAGCAATCCTGTGTTGAAGGGTCTCGACACTCCAAGTTGCAATCCCTGAAACTCTAAAAAGGAGCTTAGCTGGAATGGCTCCTTCCCTTCTCGTGACAATGTAACCACATGTTGTGACCACTTGCTAACCAAATGAGCACTTCATGATTCGCTACTTCGTGAATCCTATGGTGAAGAGTCTCAACTCTTCATGTTGCGATCGTCGAAAAGGAGCTTAGCTCTGCTAGCTCTTTCCCCTCACGTGACCACCAACGGTGACCATAGGCTGCACCAAAAAATTCTTCATGATTTCTCATTTCATATTTTTACCGTGAATGTCTTTGACTCCTCCAACTCCCAGTATCCAAAACTCTGAAATGGAGCCAGATCAATAGTCCACCATCCACAATGATCGAACGGCTCTCCTCTACCCCGGTACTTGAGCCTTCGGGACTTTGGGGAAGTGTTGAAGTTGAAATTCTTGAAACAAGAACTCACGAAGTAATGTCATTCTTGCGTCACTCAATGATGTTTCAAGAGTCGATTGGTTGCCATGTGTCACTCAGAATTATGATTTGCAATGGCCTAAAAAGCCGAATCAATTTGACACTTGTCCTTATATGCTTGTGCCCCGTGTCCTTGCTGACATATGTTTCCACCTGTCCTTGCTAACGTGGTCTGTCATGATCTACCTCCTAGATATGACTACCCAAATTTGTCTCGATCCAATAGCTGAGATTATATCATGATTTCGCATATCACGAGTTCGATAGGTTAGGAGCCTCCTTCCTTTGACCTTTCAGTTAGCGAAAAAACAACCGCTCACCATATGTCCTATGCATCCAACGTTCCACACCATAGCTCAATCCAAGGGTTCAGATCAACCCTCAGTCTAACGGCTCATATTATTTTGGGATATCTCATATCGCGAGTTCCCACACCATGCTTCGTTGACTCCTCCAATGTGCAAGTCAACAAAATTCCAATTGCTTGCCACCTGTCCTATGAATCCAACGGTTAGGATTGTTATCACGATTTCTCATATCACGAGTTCAAGGGGTTAGAGAACCTCATTCCTTTGGATTTCCCGATCTGCAAAACTCTAAAACAAAACCTTTGTCGTGATCTGACTGTTTGTCACGTGTCCTTCTTGGATCAATGGTCCTCCTACTTTCGGGACTTTCTAAGCCTGCTTCATCTTGTACTTAATGATTGTGCTCCTTCTTCTGGATCTGATGATGGTCGGTCTTCTCACTCATATATGACACCTGATATCTATTATCCTCTTCTGTGCGCTCCTCCAGTCTTAATTCATATATGACGGTCATCGGGGATTTTGAATGGGATCCAACGAACATTGTTTCTCGTTGCTCCTCCTCCTGAGCTTACACTGTTGATCTTTCCATTCCATCATTGTCGGTTGTTGGTCACTATAATTGCTTAATTAATTTTAAACAACCAAGTGAAACATAAATTATCAACCCAGGGAAGAGTTTTGTTTCAAAGGTAGCTGCGCACTGTATATGCTCAATTCCAAAAGCATTTAGTGTTGTAGTAAATAAATCATTCTATCTAAACTTGCTGAAATGAACTGAAGCTCTGAA
>SNQJ01S0142567.1:0-24629 GCA_010110895.2 Picea sitchensis
ATAAGTGAAACAATATAATAACTGAATCTTTGGTTTGGCTCTCTCTATTGTGCGGAAGTAAATGTGTGTGGATATAAAGCAGAGAGATGAAATTGTAGAAGCTTTGCACATAAAAGTCAGTGAAAAGTGTAATGTTCATTGGGAAGGTTAGCATATGTGTGAAGCAATGTAAAGTGCTTGGACTAAAAACATGTAGGATACAATTTTGTAAAAATATGTAAGATGGTAAATTGTTTAATGTAAAATAAAGCTTACTAGATTTTTAAAGTCAAGTAAAACTTAGTAATTAAATAGTAAATGTTCAATGTGGATCAAAACTTAGTAACTAAGTAAGTAAATGTTGAATGGGGTGTTAGCATATGCAGGAAGCAAAATAAATAAGTGAAGTGTTTAGTGGTGAGGTTAGCATATGCGAGAAGCAATGAAAAGTGTTTGGAAGTTAGGATAGGGAGCGACAATTACAAAAGTTGGAACAACTCTGAAATATAGGTTGTCGAGTTTAATATGGGAAACAATTTATTGACTTGATCATTTGTATTTGCAATTGATTTCTACTTTAGTCGCTGAGTATGCATTTGAATAATAAGATAAAAATTATGGCATCTTTATTGCAAGATGTTATAGTTGTCCGAGGGGAACAAGAGGTTCGAAAAGAAATAATAGAATAATTAAATCTTCGGTTTGACTCTTTATATTGTGCAGAAGTAAATGTGTGCGGATATAAAGGAGAGCGATGAAATTGTGGAAGCTTCGCACATAATAGTCAATGAAAAATGTGTGGAGGCTAGCATGTGTGAGAAGCAAAGGACCTAAAGTTATCTGCAAAGAATATTAGATTTAGAATTGGTTTATGTAAAAAACAAAATCATGCAACATAAAACTTAGTAAAAAGCAATATGCAGAGTCCAGGATGTGCCAAAAGCAATGTAAACTATGTCGATGTCAGCATTTTCTCAAAGCAATGCAAAGTCTGTGGAGGATGGGATGTGTGGGAAGAAAAGGACGTAAATTTCTCCGCACAAAATTATATTTAGCATCGGACTATGTAAAAAAAAGTAGAAACACACAACATAAAACTTAGTAGAAAGCAGTATGCGGAGACCAAGATGTGTCAGAAGCAATCTAAAGTGTGTTGAAGCCAACACTCACTCAAAGCTATGTAAAGTGTGTGAAGGATAGGATGTGCAAGTGTGTGAGAAGCAAAGGGCTTGTAATTCTCTGCACAAGACATCACATTTAGCATACAACTATGTAAAAACATCCACCATAAAACTCTGTAAAGAGATTGTGAAGATGAAGATGTGGAGAGGCAATGCAGAGTGCATAGAGTCTAGGATGTGCCATAATCAATGTGAAATGCATGGAAGCTAGGATGTGCGTGAGACGTGATCGAGTTCCCTGTACAATATATATTGCTCGTGTAGACCCTTGAAATTGTCAGTAGCAGATCAAGAAATTGTTACGGGTATGACTTTTTCTTCTTCTTATTTTCCAAAGTTCAGAAAAGACAATGTGCATATGACGGAAGACACGAAACAGAGTCCAAAAGCAATAGTATTGTCAAACTTCCAACTTAATAGGAAAAGTATTTTTTCAACCAAAGATCAGAAAAGACAATGTATAGAGAACTTAACAAATCAAATACAGTGCAAAAGCAGACAAATTGTTGATGTTCCAACTTAATAGGAAAATTGGTTTTGTAAATAACACGAATGGAAAACAACAATGTGTAGGAAAGAGTTGGTCCAGTGGACAATGTTCAATGGAGCACGGCAAATGCTTTTGCAATGTTTATGCGATTTAAATGGAGTAACATAAATTATCACAATAGACAATTGAAATGAAACTGACAACGTAGTTGGTTTGTTAAGTAAACATTCACAAATAAAGCAAGATGTGAGAAAGGATGAGGTTGTATTCTATTCAATATTCACAATACACTATAAAATTTACAAGTGATAGCATAAAGGTCAAAACAACATTTTGTAGAATGATAGTCAATATCCAGATATGCAGAGAACTTAACATGATATTTCATTGAAAAATGAAACACAGTGAACACAAAATTGACTATTCAATTTAAAAGTCAAAGAGTTGAAAACCAATGGCCATCTATGCCAAAACAATTCTTTTGCAAGTGCAAAAATATATGTAGTTGACTTTTACATAATGCTTATGAAAAAAGTCTAAAAGTCAAAATAACATTTCCCATAATGGAAGTAAAGTAGCACATATGCAGAGAAATTAACATGATATTTCATTGAAAAATCATAAAGAGTGAAATAATACTTGAAAATTCAGTTTTAAACTCGAATCCTGGAAAATCACTAGCCATATATGCTAAAGAGTTCTTCGGCAAGTTCAAAAAATATACAATTGTCTTTTAAATAATGTATATACAAAGTAAATGTGTTTGTCCAATTGGATTGGGATTGAGGCTCCCGTGGACCAATAAATAGAAGAAAGACATGGAAGAAAGAGAAAATATAGATAGAAAGCAGTGTTAAGTCTGTAGAGGACATAAAACAAACAATTGTGATGAATTACCAAGTCACGAAAAGAAAAGGATAACATAAGCAAATGCAAGCAATAGACTACCTACCAAGAAGCAAATATTTTGTTAATCTGGTTTGTTTGTTGTTGTTGTGTATCTGCCTTTATAACATTTTTTGCTTTGGGCTTTTTTTGAAGAAACTGTCTGTGGTGGCTATTATGGGTTAATAATTTGTTGCAAGCCATTCTTGACCCAATTATCATTATGGTTCTTGATTGGTGGGATGGTGATTTCTTGCTTAACTTGAAGTGCGAAAATGTGATCCTCTATTTATGTGTGTTCCACTTGCAGTTGTTCGATGGCTGACAAGTGCTCTTCATTTTCATTGAAAAATGTAACAAGCCAATGTTTCGGTTCTTCTTTAGGAAACTCCACTGGGTTGTTGAAGTCATTAGCTAATGAAGTCTTCATTGCCGCCAAGTGACTATCCAACTCCTCTTTAGTGATCATCGTTAAATTTATGAAAAGTTATGACCCTACATTTATTTAACGACATCAAATGCTTTTAAAATAACATCACCTCTTCTTTCTTTGATTTTTTTGCAAGCAACAATTGCATCTTGCGACATTTTTACTTGTTGTTCCCAACCTGCCTTTATTTTCTTTACTCTACTGCTATTGGGCAATCCCTACTGATTTTTTTGATGGTCATTGATACTAGTCACTCGTGTAATGAAATTGTTTAACTTGTTTTTGCAGCAGGCTTGATCATGTTGCAAGTCTCTTTGCAAATCTCCAGTAAAACTTGAAATCCTTTGTGAAAGATCATGTAGTCTGGTGTTGAATTCCCACGTTTGTATGATTATATCGAGTCTTCTATTAATGTTATCATCAACATAGAGTTTGACTCCATTCAATAATTGAAGGGATTTCCTAATTGGCCTCGAGGTTCTTAGAGTACTTGGAGGAGTTCGTTCTACTGAAAGTATGGTCAGTGGTTGTGCAAAGAGTGGTCCAGGATTGAGTGCCTCCTCAAGTTCACTTATTCTTTTCTTCAATTTAATGGTTTGAAACTCTTGTTCTTGAAATTGAATCTACAAGAGCATTTCCTGTGGAGCGATGTATTTGCACGAGTTCAAAGGGTGTGACTCTCGATACATCAAACATTAACCTTAATTTATAAACCACCTTTTTGTGTTTGACACTGACCCTCTCAATATCCAACTTCTTTTTGTGCCTCTTGTATTGAGTATTGTGCAATGTCAAGGACTGGTTGTCAAAGAACACGGGTTCCTCTATTGCGAGGTCTTGTGTAATTTCTTAGCTTTCAACAATTCTTCGGGCTACCCAGTCTAGTAGATTTGTGCTCTCGATTTCCATATCTTCAAGATTTCCCCGACTTCATGTATCTTTTGAATTGTCTCTATTTGGGTTTTGTTTCCTTTTTTGTTGTGACATTATATGTTCTTGTTCAAGATTTGCATGAGGTGGTTTCTTTCCACCATCATCTCCAACAGACCCTTCATTATTCTCTTCTCCGTTTACCTTCTATTATTCTGTTCTTTGCTCAGAGGAGGAGCTCTTAGGTGGTTGGTGATTAGAAGAAGGCTCAAAACTAACACTTCATTTCCCCCTTTGTCTTGTTTTTCCCCGACTTTTGGTATTTGAACTTATTTATGTCAACAAGCCATTAATGCATGCATTCTTGTCCTTTTTTTGAGGGATTCTCAACAGTTTCTTCATCAAATATTGTAAAAAAGGTTATTGTACCTTATCGATGCTAATTGTCACGAGAACAGACCCTCGGGATCAAAACCCCATAGGGGTTGTCCTTATTTTAGATTAAACAAATTAAGTGTCTCTAAGACTTGTTTCATATGCGCTAGATTCATGACCATTGTGTCCCCAACTCAAAGAGGCAATGTAATGAATTGCTTTTCTCTCTTTCTGTCATATAGAATACAACATGATTTATACTTGTGGAAAACTTCCGCAACAAAATATCCATCGCAAACAAATACATGGAGTAGAAGTGGGTTTTCTTGACAACCATACAAGTGGATGTAAGTATGGTTTTTCTCTTGAATGCAAATGCCCTTTGCCTTAAGAAAATCTTCAACTTCTTGGGTTCTTCTCTTGGGATCTGCCCCAACCACGATGTGTATGAACTCTCTAACAAACTTATCTTGAATAATGCAAAAATTGAATGGTGCTTGATGTTTGCATAGCACTGGGTGCCATAACTGAACTGGTTCATTGTGTATATTAACAGCCGGCTTGACAGAGAGACTGTCAAAGAGATTGTAAAAGACAATTGTGAATACCAAATATGCAACCATCAAAATATTGGAGTGCTAATGTAGTTACTTAATTGAAAAAAAAGTTCATTTGATATGACCTTAACCTAATCAAACATGGAATCCTTGTGAAATCAAAAGTATAGTGCATATAGAAATGACTTGGGTATGTGTGAAGTCAACTTGCGACTAGTGACATGGGTGAACAACCATGAAAATTCCTAGTATGGTTCTTGAAGCAAGGTTATATTGATTGTTGAAAGGTCGATAAACATGTTTGCATAAGGTAGTATAAAGTCTTTTAATGCATTGGAGCCACCTGCCAGAGAAGTCAGAAAGGCATCTGCATCGACAAGATGAAGAGTTTTATTTGCAGATGGAAGACAAAGCATTTTATTGAATATTTTTGGAGTAAGGACCACTGGATTCTTTGTTTTCATTTTTACTTTAATCATCCTTGTACTTGAGTTGAACCTTAAAACACACCAAGTTACAAGTTATTTGAAGTTGAAGTATTCAAGAACACAACTAGCATTGACCAGGCCTGTGGTCCAGAGTTTGACATTTTTCTTTTTCTTCTGGTGGCTTGTTCAAGAACCATTGGTACTATTAGAGATATTACAAACACCTATGATTTTCCTTTCATTTTATTTTCCTAAGTTTATTTGGATATGTTGAGGGTCCCTTAGTCTGAGATATTCTCCCCTAGACAATGGGTGCCACATACCCTCCAATCAACTCTCAGTTACCGTTCAGTTAGACTAGTTGAGTGAAGTGTTACATGTCAATCTTGGTTTTATCACCAATTGTTGCATGCTAACCTCAAGATCATCACCAGTAATCTGCACTTGCATTGGTATCATCACCAATAAGGCACATTCCACATGTGTGAGTGATATCCTCCTCATTTCACTCTAGTTTGACTAGTTAATTGACGATCGCATGGCCAGTTAACTAGGACTAGGTGGTAGTTGACTCTAGTGACTTCTAGTGTGTGTCACATCTCTCTAGAAAACTCCTAATGCAGATTAGCTTGGCCAATCAAATGGGACTAGGTGGCAGTTGACTCTAGTGACTACTAGTGTGTGTCACATATCTCTAGAAAATTAGGGTCAAGGGCATTCTTCATGACAGGTTTTTGATGACGAACATGGGTCCACTAAATTTTTTTCTTGGTCTTCAGATCAGCCAGGATGAATCAGGCATCAAGCTATCTTAGGCTAAGTATTCTATAGATCTCATGGAGAGATTCCACATGACAGACATTAAGTCTGCACCTACACCTTTCTTATTTGGGGTTAAAATCGAGGATGGTCGGGATACACCAGTGGTGGAAAACACCTTGCATTGACAGCTTGTGGGAGGCCTTATGTATCTCACCCACACATGACCAGACCTATGATATGCAGTAGGGGTAGTCTCCAGGTACACACATGAGCTACATGAGTTACACTGGAAGACTTCCAAGCGCATCCTTAGATACATTCAGGGCACCATCAGTTATGGGATCCATTATGCAACAGGTTGCAAGTTAGATCTCATAGGCTTCATCAATTTTGGCTAGGATGGTGATGGCACCGATCGCAAGTCCACCTCCGAGTACATGTTGAGTTTGGGATCCGACCCAATCTATTGGTCGAGCAAAAAGAAGTCAATTGTTTCTCTATCTTTAGCAGAGGCCAATTACAGGGGAGCAATCAATATCACCATCTAGGAACTATGGCTACAAAAATTCCTCACTGAGCTCAACATTCAGTTCCATCGTTTGACTGTGATCTAGTGTGACAACCAGAGTACACTAAAATTCTGTCGAGATCTAGTACAGAGACAACGGATAAAACGCGTCGAGATATATATGCATTTTATCAGGGAGCTTGTTCATGACGGGTCGTCGATTTGTAGTACTTCCCTTCCGCCGAGTAAACTGTCGACATCTTCACCAAGAATTTCACTGAGAAAAAGTTCCATAGTTTGCGCGATCGTCTTGGAGTGAAGGACACAATTGCCTAGCAACTGTCTTTCTCTTCTTTTGATACATTGTATTTTGAGGGGTTTTCTTTTTACCATGAGGTTTTCCCTCTTTCCTCACTTTATTTCAATATTCATTAGTTGCATTGTTCATGGGTACCTAACATGGCCTATGTTGTTGTGACCCATTCATTATGTATACTCCCTAGTAGTGTTCACGAGGGGTGTTGGAGATATTACACACACCTAGGATTTCCTTTCATTTTCTTTTGCTAAGTTTATTTGGCTATGTTGAGGTTCCCTTAGTCTAATATATTCTCCCCTCGTTGAAGATATTCTCCCCCTAAACAAGGGTGCCACATACCCTCCAATCAACTCTCAGTTACTGTTCAATTAGACTAGTTGAGTGAAGTGCTACATTTCAATCTTGGATTTATCACCAAGTGTTGCATGCTAACCTCGATATCATCACCAATAATGCACACTTGCATTGGGATCATCACCAATAAGGCACATTCCACATGTGTGAGTGATCTCCTCCTCATTTCACTTTAGTTTGGTTAGTTAATTGACGACCGCATGGCCAGTTAACTAGGACTAGGTAGCAGTTGACTCCAATAACTGCTAGTGTGTGTCACAACTCTCTAGAACACTCATGCACATTAGCTTGGCTATTATGGCGAGCTAATTGTGTCATATGGAGTATATGACTTGTATTGTATCATTCTATTACTTAGATATAGAATTTGTTTTCATTCTTTTCTCCATATTTTGTCTTCTCTCTTCATCTACCATTGCAAGTTGTGTATGCTTCATTATTAGCTAGATCTTCTGTGCAGGTATCTCATAATCTCTACAGGTATGAGGCAGATCGATGCACATTCTTGTCTTCCTTGGCTAGTGCATTGACAATATCACTGCAAAAGGGCTCTTTCCTTCCTCTATTTTCCATAGTGTTTCTTTATTAATGAACTTTGGTATAGGTGAACATTTTGAATAATATATTAGCGAGGTCCAATGGCTTTAAAGTGAACTGCATAGCGTGTATTCACCAGAAAGGCATTTCCACACATATGAACTATGTTTGAAACACATGTAATCATTAATAAGAACCATTATCTAGGTCATAGAAAAGCGAGACATTTACTTTTCCTGAGTCCTATTACCTAATTGTTGTTCTTTCTTGGTAAATCAGAGCAAATAATGTTGTCATAAATGCTTTAGTTATAGTGCAAATTACTTGTCTTGTCAGAATCTATGTTGTAAAACTATTGCGTTTACACACGGTGGGAATTATGACAGGCATAAATATGGTGCTTTTACTAAAAGGTCATTTCCACACGTAAGTTACTTGTAGAATACATGGAGCCATAAATAGAGACCACTAAAAAACTCGTAGAAAAGCACGAAATTTAATTCGCATAAGTGGTAAATAACTTCCTTTTTTTGCAAATGGTGGAAAATAAAGGTGTCATAAATTACTCGATTACTGTGAAAATTACATAGCTTGTTAGAATGTTGGTGCATAATTGTTGGAAATTCCAAATTGAGGAAGTGGCAACTGCGCCAGCATCAACCATGAATTGTGCGCACAAGGGTTGAAAATAAAAGTAGTAAAGTACTGACTGTGTGGGCGATATACATGTGTGGAGAGCGAACATGTGAATATATAGGCACGTGACGTATGGGGATATCGCAATGGCAAAAGACTTCATGCAATGTGAAAAGTGGATAAGAAAAAACGCTTTTCACGAATAAATTTTTGAAGAATAGTGCATTGGTAGAATAATTTTATACAAGAAATGCATTGGGGTTGTTTCATGGCAAGGGCTAGTCCATGTCCCATTGGAACAAAATGTTCCTTCTTCTAATCGCAATAGTTTTGCAGTTGCTAGATAAATATTTTCGCACGGTGCATATGCGATGAATAGTCTTTCCAAAAACAAAATAACATTATTGTTAATGCAAAGAAGACAATGGTAAGAATAAAATGAGAACAACTAAGAAAAGTTATCATAAAACTTGTACAAATAAGCGAAAAATAAAGTCTTCAATATCGAGTAAAACTTAGTGAATAAGTTATGGTTGTGCTGAGTGCGGAGATACAATAATTGCGGAGATACTGAGGTGCAATTGCTTTAAGACAAATTGCATCTAGCACATTTACTAAAATGTCATTTCCACAAGTAAGTTACTTACAAAATATGACGACAAAAGTAGAAACAATTAAGCAGACTATAGAAAAGCGCCATATTTACTTTGCACAAGCGATAAGTAACTTCCATTTTTTTTGCAAGTTGAAGCAAATCAAGGTGTCATAAATAATTTGGTTATCGTGCAAATTGCATGTCTTGTTAGAATCGCTGGTGCGGAACCATTGAAATGCCAAATTGCAGAAGTGGCAATTGCAAGAGCATCAAGCATGGATTGTTCACACAAGGGTTGAAAGTAAAAGTACCAAGGTACTGGTTGTACCGCGGATATACATGTGTGGACTCCGCGCAATGTGAAGAGCGGGTAAGTAAAAAGGATTTTGACTAAGAAATGTTGGAAGTATAGTGTATTTGCAGAAGAATTTTATATAATTCTGGATAGTCAACAAACATTACGACAAAAGTCTTAACTTTTTAGATATGTAAATGGATTTACGTATATACATATATTAAAAATAAGTAGATAAAGTGAACAAAATGTTTTTATGCATATGCTTAAATTAAAAAATATTGTTAGACATATATATGTTCCACCCATATACATCTTCGATACACACATATCATCCACACAGACATATCTTATGCACGTCCGCATAGGCATATCTTTGAGACAACCAACATTTGGTCTAATTTGAACCCTTGTGCAAATAATTCATATCAACCAATGATCCAAATTTATGAGCAGAACAAAAGGAATAACATATTGAATACAATAAAACAGAGATACAAAGCACAACAACATATATCCAATGAATAATAACTTCTATTGAATAAATAAAATAGGTTGAAATTGTAAAACTGCAAAACTGGAAACAACTTGCTCGAATGGTGGTAGTTATCTCTGAGAAGAGATGTGGCTTGCTACACACATCTGTCTGAGCAGAAAGATTACAATGAGACTCCAGATACCTTTTTAACATTACTCATGAATGCCAAAACCCTAGACATACAAAAACCTAACCCTAGGAGATGAAATGCCAAAAGTTATGTGGGCCCCGATGGGTAAGTTGGTACATCAACTTCTTGGGTTCGTAAATTTTTCATACGACCTCCATTTTAGGTGCGTGATAGCTCGTTGGAAAGTTATTTTCGAGTACTACACATGTTGTCAAACTCTGACTCCATATATAGTTTGACTATGGCAAGCCAAAAAAAACTGTTTAGGGCCCCAAAACAACCCTGGAAGTACAAAAATATGTACGGACATGAAAACTTCCAAAATAAGCCAGTTGGATTAAGTGGGCAACCACTAATATCCACCTGGGCTTTAGACAGCCCCAGAAGTGTAGAACCCACAATTACAAATAATTACAGAAGAACGTGTTGAACTAAAAAATGTCTAGAGGAGCCAGTTGGAATAGGTGGGAAGCCACCAATATCCACCTGGATGAGTCCTCCCCCCTTAGAAAGCAATGGTCTCCATTGCGTTGAGTGCCCCCATTAGGTGAGGAAACTTCTGTTGAATTTGGTCCCAGGTGATCCACTTGCCTTGGTGTAGGAGTTGCCTTACCTTGACAACCCGATAAAGTTGGATCCTCTGCTCGAAAGTGCCCTTGACCTGTGTGTCCACTATTTGATCAGTGGATTTCTGTTCCATTTAGTCAGGGTTGAGATCTGTTGGTGTCAATTGTTATGTGATCTCTGAGGTGTCCAATAATGGTGGAAAATATGGCCGAAGGAGGTCCACATTGAACAATGGGTGCAAGCCAAGGAAGGGTGGAGCGTTGAGCTCAAAAGTATTTCTACCCATATCCTTGGTGATAGTGTAAGGCCCATAGCAAAGTGGTTGAAGCTTCCAATGGGGCCCTGTAAGACACTCTTTCTGCATATGTAACCAGACCTTGTTTCCCACCTTAAACTGGTGAGGTACCTGGTGTTGATCATGGTGTTGCTTGTACTTAGCATTGGCTTTTTCGAAAATCTCATGGACCTATTGGGAGATGTGTTGAATCCACTCAATGAATCTGGTGGCTTTCTCGGCCTTAGACTGAATAAGGAAAGATTATGCCTGTGTGGTTGCAAGAGGTAGTGCAACATCAATGGGACCCAAGGGTTGGAATCCCAGAACTGCCTGAAATGGGCTATAGTCGATGGAGCTATGGAGAGCTATGTTATAGTTGTGTTAAACATAGGGAAGATTCTCATCACATGTACGTTGATGCTTAGCATTGTAAATGCACAGGATGTGCACAATCATCTGATTGACGACCTCTGTCTAGCCATCAGTTTGGGGGCGGAAAGAAGTGGATTTAGTGAGCTTGGTGTCCAACAATGACGAGACACTCGACCAAAATGTGCTGAGGAATCTGTTGTCCCTATTTGAGGTGATGGCCTATGGTATCCCAAAATGGACCCACACCTGTTTGAAGAAGAGCTTAGCAGTATCTGCTGCTGTGATGCTCTTCTTGTAGGTTGTGATAATGGCCATCTTCTAAAACTGATCAACCACCACAAATGCAGAATCATTGTCGTGCTTGGTGGATGGAAGGCCAGACATGTAATCCATCGAGATGGATTCCCAAGGCCTCTCGGGAGTAGGAAGAGGGGTGTATAAGCCTTTATTCTTGATGGTTGGCTTGGAAATGACACATGAAATGCAAGATCTGATATACTTGTTGACGTCTTGTCGAAGTTTTGGACAATAAAAATGTTTCTGTAGAACGACCAAAGTTTTCTCCACGCCAAAATGTCCTACCATCTGACTATAGTGAGTCTCCCAAATCAGGTTTGCATGCTCGCTTGTGGGAACACATAGGTGGCCCAGATGGCATAACATTCTATCATGGATGTGAAAATTGGTGACGTTCGCTCCCGTACCCAAGAGCTGATAGGTGGTGGTGAAGTCAGGGTCACATTGATAAAGTTGGGGCCATTCAGATGCCTCATGCCCACAGGAATGGAGCACTATGGTGAGTGCATCAATGGGAGGGCAACTGAGGTAGTCAACGACATGATTTGTACTCCCTATTTTATACTTGATGTTGAGATGGAAATGCTATAGGTATGTGGACCACTTTTAATGACAGTTGTTCTGCAACTTCCCCTGTGTCTGTATGAACTGCAGAGGCTTGTGATCAGTGGGGATGACTGTCTCATTTCCCGAAATGTAATTTTTCCATTGACGATAGGCTTGCACAATGGAATACATTTATTTGTCATAGGTGGGGTATTTCCAGACAATATCTATGAGTTCCCTTTACCCACAACTTTGAGTGAAAGAGGCGTTCCCCTTGCTCTAGTTCTTCTAGTTTGCTTGCTTGGACTTTGGCGGCAACAAAAATGGCACTGGGTTCGACATCGATGATCCACTTGCCACTTTCTGGATTTGATTCAGATTAAAAATCAACCTCTAACTTGGAAGCTTTCAGCTCGACCACCGATGACTGCTTGGAGCGACATTCTTCGGTGTTGTGCCAAGGGATTTTATGGTATTCACACCATTTTCTTGTGTTTTTCTTTGACTTATCATTACCCTTCTTGGGTTGTAGCTTGGACTGGTTGTCTTGAGAGCGACCATATTTGCTCTATCCCTTGTTTTGTGGGTTGGGGCTGCCTTTGTCGTACTTCGACTGTGACGAGTTTTCATATCCAAAATCTCGCCTATTCTAATTAAATTTATGCTCGATCTTGACAACATATCTATAAGCCGCACCGAATGATGTGATGTCTAGAAACTCTATTTATGTTTGAATGTATATATGTAGAAAACCACTGTATTTGAGCACGAGATGTCGTTTAGAGTCTTTGATACCCAATTTGGTGCGCAGGATATGGAAAATGTTGGTGAAATCTAGTACTGTATGGTCCCTTTCTTGACGAAGTGTGTTCCATCTTGTGTACTGGTCCTCGTAGCTTCCAATATGGTAGTATTGTTCTTTAGTGGCATCCCTTAAGGAATCCCATGTGGGGGCGAATGCAAATATTGTAGATTCCTCTATGGCCCTTTGCTCAAAGTAAGCATCCCAGTGGTCCTTAACATGGGGGACGACCTTGAGGAGTGAAAAAGTAATATTTTCCTTATCAGAAAAATTGTGGACCAAAATATACCCTTCGAGCATATTCAACCATTTATCTACAACATCCACATCTATTAGTCCTTCAAATAATGGAATATCGAAATTTACTTGTATCTTGAAGGGGGTTGCATGGCCACTTGATGAAGATGCGTCTCATGTGGGCAACCACCGAAGGATCTATGCAAAGTTGTCCATCATTTCGTTCGTTTGTCGCGCAAGGGATTCCTTGAGAAGTATTTTAAAAGGATCTCCTGCTCCATTATCTTTCTCCTCATCCCCCATGTGTTGTTTTTGAGCTCGGAGTGGCCAATATTGCAAAGGCTCGACTAGTTCGGGTCCCAACTTCTTGTACCCATATCTTGTCGGGGACATGCATGAAGAAAAATAAATGAAGAGCAGACCTCTCTGATACCAATGATCCATATTTATGAGCGGAACGAAAGGAATAATAGAGTGAATACAATAACACAGAGATACGAAGAACAACAACATATATCCAGTGAACAATAACTTCTATTGAATAAATAAAATAGGCTAAAACTGTAAAACTGCAGAACTGGAAACAACTTGCTCGAATGGTGGTAGCTATCTCTAAGAAGAGATGTGGCTTGCTATGCGCATCCGTTTGAGAATAATGATTACAATGAGGCTCTAGAGGCCTTTTTAACAATACTCATGAATGTCAAAACCTTATACATCCCAAAACCTAACCCTAGGAGATGAAACGCCAAAAGTTATGTGGGCCCCGTTGGGTAAGTTGGTACCTCAACTTCCTGGGGTCGTAACGTTTTCATACAAACTTCATTTTAGGCATGTGATAGCTTGTTGGAAAGGTCTTTTCGAGAACTACACATTATGCTGTCAAACTTTGACTCTGTCTGCAGTTTGATTGTGGCAAGCCAAAAAAACACTATTTAGGGCCCCAAAATGGCCCTGGAAGTACAAAAAGATGTAATGACATGAAAACTTCCAAAATAATCCAGTTCATTAGGTGGGCGGCCACCAATATCCACCTGGAAACTGTGTAGGGATTCAGATAGCCCTGAAAGTGTAGAACCCACAATTACAAAGAATTAAAGAAGAACATGTTGAACTAAAATCTGTCAAGAGGAGCCAGCTGGAATACGTGGGTGGCCACCAATATCCACCTGGATCAACCAACTTATCGCACTGTTTCACTTTGCAACTCTGCACTTCAAATAGTTCCATCGCACAAATTTTGATCAACGATGTAATTTGCATGATAGCCGACTGATTTATGGCAATTTTATTTTGTAAGATTCCCCCAGTCGTGCATAGCGTTTTTCTATGACCATATCTTCGCACTTTGCATTAGTGATTGAGTTAAATGTTCAATCATGAATCTAACATATGTGGGAAGCAATGTAAAGTCTTTGCAGTGAAATCATTTTGCACAAAACTTCATAAAAAACAAGAAAAAAGGTAAATTGTTCAATGTGGAATAAAACTCAGTAAATACGTGTAGTGTTCAATGCAGAGGTTAGCATATGCAGGAGCCAGTGTAAATAAGTGAAGTGTTCAATGACGAGGTTAGCATATTCAGGAAGTAATCTAAAGTGTTTTGGAGGTTAGGATGGGCGGGAACCAATGCAAAGTATCTACACGTTAGAATTGTAGGAAGAAGAGTGGGTAGAGTTCTCGGGACAATAGACAAATAATGAAACTTGATATAACCAAATGGAAAGGTAAGATAACCTTGGTGCTGAGATTGAATGTCATGCCAATAACCTATAAACGTCAATATCTAGAAAACATTAACATCAAAGTCTTTTAACTATTTAGATATCTCCATGCACTTAGATATATACATATATTAAAACATAAGTATATAAAATGAACAAAATTCTTCTATGCATATGCCTAACTTAAAAAAATATTGTTAAACATATATATCTCTTGTACAAATATATCTTTGGCACAAACATATCATCCACATAGATGTATATTTCACACGTTCGCATAGGCATATCCCCCCGCATATGCAACACTTAGTCTAATTTGAACCATTGTGTGAGTAATTCATATCACTCATCATTCTGCATTGCCGCACTTTGAAACTCTACACTTACAATAGTTCCATAGCACAAATACTGACCAACGATGTAATTTGCATGATAAGTGGCCGATTTTTGGCAAATTTGTTTTCTAGGACTCCATCAATTGTGCAAAACATTTTGTTATGACCATGTCTACGCACTTTGCATTAGTAAATAAGTGATATGTTTAATCAGGAACTTAGCATATGTTATAATAATTGTAAAGCCTTTGCAGTGAAAACACTTTACATAGAACTTTGTAAAAGATAAAGAAAAATGTAAAATGTTCGATGTGGAATAAAACTTACTAAATAAGTGAAGTGTTCAATGTGGATGTTAGCATATGCTGGAAGCAATGAAAACAAGTGTTCAATGGAGAGGTTAGCATATGCAGGAAGCACTGTAAAGTATTTTGGAGGTTACAATGGGCAAGAACCAATGCAAAGTATCTACACATTAGAATTGCGAGAAGCAAAATGGGTAGAGTTATTCACACAATAGATAAATAGTGAAACTTAGTATAACCGAACAAAAAGGTAAGACAATGTTGATGTTGAGATTGAATGTCTTCCCAAGAATTTGAAAAAGTTGATAGCCAATAGACATTAACATCATAGTGTTAGTTTTTTATATATCTCAATTCACTTATATATATATATATATTAAAAAATAAGTATATAGAGTGAACAAAATGCTTCTATGCGTATGCTTAACTTAAAAAATATTGTTAAACGTATATATCTTCCGCACATATATTTCTTCAGCACATACATATCGTCAAAACAAATATATGTTCCGCACGTGCGCAAAAGCATATCTCCGGTAGAGCCAATACTTAGTCCAATTTGAAGCTTTGTGCACAAAATCCATACAATTCATCGTCCTAAAATGCACTTACGTGTGTACATATATTAAAGAATAAGTATACAAAGTGAACAAAATGCTTCTATGCATATGCTTAACTTAATTTTTTTTGTTAAACATATATATCTCTCGCACAGATATATCTTTGGCATATATATGTCGTCCACACAAATATATGTTCTTCACATCGGCACAAGCATATCCCCCGCACAACCAACACTTAGTCTAATTCAAACCCTTATGTAGATAATCCATAGAACCCATCATGTCGAACTGTTGCACTTCACAACTGTGTAGTTTCAATAGTTCCATAGAACGGGTTGTGAACAACGATGTACTTTGCATCATAACCGAGTTATCTATCACAATTTCATATTCCAAGATTTCACAACTTTCTCTCTATACTTAGTTGAATTTATTTTAAGTAACAATGTTTATTATAAAAAATAAGCATACAAAGAGAACGATATGCTTTTATGCATATATTCAACTTACAAAATATTTTTAAGTTCAATTTATTTTAAGTAACAATGTTTTTTAAGAAAAATGAGTATGTAAAGGGAACAAAATGATTTTATGCATATGTTTAACTTTAAGAATATTGTTGACTTGATTTTATTTTAAGTAGGCTCTACGCAAATGAACCATATAACCGTTATACTTGCATATGTAGATATCAATACTTGTGCATTTCTACACAACACAAAGCTATATCTTTTGCATTTGTTTTCGTTATGTATTAAAACACCTGTGCTCTGACTAAAATATGCTTAACGCCTCTTCTTCACTACAGACAAGGGACCCTTTTTTATCATTGGGTTGCCCATTATCAATCATATATGATTTTAGAGCTGGTTGATTTGTTTTCAGAACTAGATCACCAACCCCACTTGAAATAGAATCCCAAACTTCTAATACATCAAACCAGGATTTGTTTGAACCAAAGATCCCATCCAGTGAATGCTTATCTACTTGAATTGCTAAGTTATAACACTTTTACAAGTTAATCCATGAAGAATTAGAGGCTTGGTAAGTTGTGTTGTCCTTTTAATTTTGCCTTAACTACTTGTGACATCTATGAGAATGGAAGTCCTAGTGGGAACTTCCATGAACTTATGGTCGAGGCCACTCCCCTATATTTATCCTCGTAATCATTTGGGATATAACAAATATTAAGGTTCATATTAGGTCAGAGTTCCTATCATTACTAGCAAGAGATGAATTTTTTTTTGAAAAGAAATTGGGTTCAACTGTACTCAATGTTGACATCCTCCATTTAAACAGACAACATGGGATGTGACCATTCCTTCACATTACTACTACCAATGAATGAGTTTAATAATGTGCCAATGATTTGGTCCTTTTCTTACTCATCCTTATAACAAATAGTTGATCCAATAACTTCAATAATTTACTCATCATTCTCTTCATCAACACTAGCATTCTAAGCATTCAATCAAGCAATTATTTTTTCCTTTAATCTCTTCATAGGTTAGTTTAATTGTCAAGCAATGCTTCTGCATTTTAGGCACATGTTTCTCAATGTGTTTGATTGACGGGTGATGCAGGAGCATCGCTCCACCTCAACAACGTGCCATCTAGACAACACATCAGTGCACATTCAAGGAGGGGAGAGGCGCGAGCCTTCTCATTTTGCCCTCATTTTTAAAATTTCGATTTGTATTAAATGCAATTAAATGTTTGTAAGGTTGGAAGAGCCAATATGATGCCTTTGATTAGGTAGGAGATAAGGTCGCCTTTAATGGCTGACAGGCTGATGAATATCTAGATCCGATTCAGACTAGATGGCCATTGAATGTAATTTAGTGTAATTAATGAGAGTTAGGTGAGTTGGAGGGAGAGCTCGATAAGCCCCTATTTTGTAAAAGATCTTTGTATCAAATTTCATAAGACCTAGCATGTAGAGGAGCGAGTAGAGAGATCATGAGAGGAGAGAACTGAGACTCTGTTGCAGTCCAGTCTTTGTAAACATCTATATAGACATTTTGAGATTAATACAAAGCAGTTTTTCCTGCATATGATTATGTGTGTTTATATGTTTATGAATGAATGTCACCTGCGTGTTTATATGAATGTATACTGTAGATGCTTGGGATAGATTTCATCTACATGGATAGATATAATTCTCTATCTGTGAGTTTGTTGGAATTGTTTCTGGGTTCTTTAGGCCGTGCAAGGAGTGCAAAACAAAGTATTGGAAACTCTATAGCCAACGAAAGGAGTGCGCATCTAAATCTCTAATCAAGTTCAGGGAAGAACGTGCCAGGAGGGAAAACCAGAAGAATTCACAGACTCAAGAGGAGCCTAAAGTTTGTTGAACACCTTGGAGGAGAGACTCTGCAGAGGAGGCTCAGGGAGACAAAATTACTGAAGATTTGGTAGAGCTCTGCTAGGAGGGCATTGAGCAGATGCAAGGAGTGCACAAAAGAACTCTGTTTCAAGTTCAAAGAGAAGAGGAGTGTCAAGGAGAAGACACTCATGGAGTTATTGAACATTCTGTAATCTCTGCAAGGAGTGCTTGAGCAGAAGTTGCCAAGAGGGAACATATATCCCTTTGAGGAACAAAGGAGAAGAGACCTTTGAGGTCCGAGCAATTGAAGCTCAAGGTGAAATAGAGTTGTTGAACACTCTGGAGGAAGACCTGTGCAAGGAGTGCACCAAGCCAACACTCAGACGAAGTGTTGAAAGACATCTAGTTGAAGGCCAGTCAAGCAGAAGGAGTGTGCAGAGGAGAGAACTTGTTTCAAGTTTGTAATCTCAGGAGGACGGGCACAGAACATGCCAGGAGGGCACCAGAAAGTCTTTTGAAAGACACAGAAGGGTAGAATCCCTTGGGAGACTGAGGAAGTTCGAGAAGCTCAGAAGAGATAGTGCAAAGAGTACACAAGAGTTAGACTCATTCCAATTCCCGAAGCTCATGGAGAAACAGTGCAAGTTTTCACGCATAGTGCAAGTGTGCGCCAGGGTGAGGTCAAATTCCATTGACAAAAGCTCATAAGGGAAAACACCATCGAGACCCAATACATCAGAGCTTGCAGGAGGTAGTTCAAAGGCGAAGCCTTTGAAACGTTATAAATCTTCCAATTCAGGGAAGAAAGCATAAGCTCAAGAGGAGGAGTGAAAACTACCATCGGATTAGCTGCTGAGGAAGAGATCTGGGCTATCGAATTTCACGTCCAGACACCCAGAAGAGCGCACAGAGGAGAGGAACAAATCTTGTCCATCGGATCTGAGCGTGTGGACCAACTGTCATTGGATTCGGAGGTAAGTGCACGAGGCCTAAACCCTTTGAAAGTGCAAAGGAGAGCGAACTCACGAAGTTCAGAGTCGCGGAGCAAATCATAGCCGTTGGTTGTGAGGGGAACGTGGACCGTTGATCTGGTCCTGGAGAATTCGTGATTCAAAGAATTCACAATAGGTAATATTTGAGATTCCCAAAGGCCAGAGTCTAAAGGGGATCATAGCCATTGGCTGTTGGATGGGCGAGGACCGTCGATCCTCGCACAAGATATATTCGTGGTTCAAAATTTGGAAGATTTGGTGACAACCACAGTCAAAATAGCCGAAGCCCAAAGTCTGAAATGTCAGGAGATTAAGCCTCAGGTCATAGCTTGAGGTCGTAAGGAGAGAGGGGCCTAGCAGGAGGAGCTAACGCTTGGAGAATTCACCGATTCGGGGATCAGGAAAAAGAGAGCAAGCAGCTCGCAATAGTTCCAAAGCATGGAGTCGCGAATGGATTTGGCCCACGGTTGTAGTCTGTGGTCACATGAAAGGAAGGGGCTTAGTGAGAAGAGCTAGCGCCCATTGGCATTGAGATTTGAACAACGCTAAGGAAAGGGCCCGCAAGTTTCATAAAACCTGTGCCTTAAGAGAAAAAGGGGGCCTGTGTAAGTTGACTTGGGTTCAAACAAGAGCCTGAAGAGTCGATTTGACTCCTTGATGTGAACGATCCTAGACCGGGAGGTCAGCAACCCCGAGGAGAGGAGAGGGGGGTTGCATGAACGAGTCTAATCGAATGGCGACATGTACTTTCATATACAACTCTTCAATGTTTTAGGCTCTATATATTTCTTAATATACTAAGAAAACTAGGATTGAGACTTTGGAATTTCAATATGAATAGCCACGAGACCAAGAATGGTAATGTTTTGATTGTTTTGGTTCATACAATCCAAGCATCTTGTTTAGTCACTTGGGAAGAAATGTGTTTTTGTGAAGAGCCTCTCTCCACCATGTGTTTTTCATTGCCCAACATTGTTTCATTGCTCAACATTATCCTATATCTATGTTTTTGTGGTATAAGAGAGATTAACTACCTTTATCGTGGCCATATGCTACTTTTATCATGGTCAAATTGTGACGCCTTTTTAGACTCCCTGCTGTCGAGATGATGGAACATCATTAAACTTGGTCAACAAATTAATTTTTAAGGCTCTATGAACATCGATGTTTGAAGTTGGGTCATTAATATGGCAACCTTCCTTCTCAACCTCTAGACCACAACTCGATGGATATGCATGCACATAAACTTCGAATTGTAATGGAATTTAAAGAAATTGTAGTCTTTTGATGTTTTTCAATACCTAAGAATGTTAAATTATATACATGGTTGACATTACCCTCTTCATTCTTATAGAGACCACCAACTAGTGGCATAGAAAGGTTTCTTCACCAAATTGGTCGAGACTTGGTCAAAATTTTCAACTTTCTATCAAATTTTCCAAGTCTTGGAAACTCCAAGAAATCCCTAGAGACATAAACAATCTCATGTTAACCTAGACACATGATAATTTTGTTAAGATGATTCCATAATTCTATGGGTTTTTACCTTCTCCTTTTTAGATTTTATTATATCTTAGGATGTGGAAAAAATACATTTTTTTGCATGATGTAAATTAAAATATTGTCAATTGATTAACATAATTTTCTTGTGAAACATACAATTGTTGCTTGTCATATATTTGCAGCCTGGTACATATATAATATATATGGATCAAGAGGAGTTGTTGCAATGTGATTCTCCAATTATGCCTCACAAACACTTCATGTTGTCCAATGAAAGAAATAGAGGGACCCCTAGTCGAACAAGGACCCCTAGTTGCACAGGGACCGTTAGTTCGACATGGACCCCTAGTTTGACAGGGAACCCTAGTCATGTAGGGGCAACTAGTCATACAAGGGATTTTATTCAAACAAGGAGATCTAGTCAATCTAGAAGAATGTCAAACTCATCTAGATCAAGTTAGGCTGGAAATCAAGGTATACATATTTATATGCACATGTTAGATTGTGTGCATAGTTGCATACTTATCTTGTTTTCATATGTTTTGAAATTGATAAAAATCATTGTACTTGATAAATTTATTTTCAGATGCATCATTCAATAGATCATCATGAGAAAGATCATCGCGAGAGAGAGCGCAACCATTTGCATGTGGTGCTCTAGTTGATCCATTGCATGATGGATCAATGTGATCTTTTGTTATTAACGATTTTGGGAAAAGTTTTTTTGGGTCAATTTTGAACATACATTCCCCCCCGTTGCATAATTATAAGGCACTTTTGGTCTTGTGGTGTACTTGGAAGGAATTTCTTGTTCGAGCATTAAAAATGAAAACGACAGTGATGGGAGTGTGTGACAGAAAATTTAGTCATCAAAATCAAAACTAAATGAATATGAAATCTTACTGCTAGGAGACAGAATAAGATAGAGAACACGTAGAACGATTACGAGAGTAGGGAAGAGCAAAGAGGAGCATTGGTTTGTTGGGATATAAGAATAGATCCGAATGGTGGTAGAAATTCTAAGGGCTAAGAGAAGATTTCTATTAATATGTTTTCTTGTGAAATGTGTTTTTCATTTTTCCATTTGTTTTTTCTTCTTGTAGATTTATATTTTTCCCCATTTAGATTTTGTATGTTCAGATGAGAGAGAAGGAGATTTGTGCAAAGGACAAAAATCTGTCAAAAAATTTCATAGCTAATGGAGTCACGGGGATGATGATGACAAAGGAGGAGGTAGGCAGGTATTTATATAGAAGTTTCAATATTATAACACAATGCTTAAGTACATTAGCTAATCCACATTAATTATAGATTATAAAATCATTGTGCACAAAATTTTCAAAAAATAAATACATTAGAAAGTTCACATTGCTTCAAGACCAAGTGCATTTACTTTGCACCAGTCCTAAATCACTACCCTTTCTTTCTAAATCCAAGTAAAATCAATGCCCCAAAAGTGACTAGGCCTTCCTCCATATTACCTAACTTGTCACAACAAAGTGCATAACTATTGCAAATGTGGACCCGCAAAAGCATAGCAACTTGTGAGCATGTATTTACTCCACACAATGGTTGAAAATAGAGAAAGTATTTATTATGCCCACCACGTCCTTGTACCCAATGCCAACACACACACAACCAATACGTATGCACACTCATAAAACATGTCGGTAGCAAAAGACTCTGTAGAACCACAGAGGTGCGGAACTGCAAGTGCCAATGCGCAAAAGCACCACAATGCAAGTATGTCAGAGAATTGATCACAATTCTTTGCACACGAATTGATAACAAACTAGATGTCCACTCTGCCAGGAAAAAAACTATACAAAGCACGAAAGACACAACTATGCGAGGTGTGAACATACCATCAAAGTAAATGAACCATATAATTGTTACACTTGCATATGCATATATCAATACCTCTGCATTTATGCACAACACAGAGCTATATCTTCTGCACTTCCACATTTCGAACAGGTATGATGGTCGCATGAGAAAGACCTAGTCTATTTTCAATACCTATGTGGTGAATCCATACAAGTCAGTGGACCTCACTAGATTATCGCTCTTCCATGTTTCTAATACTTCCGCTCAAGGCTTTAAAATGCATTGGAACAATAGAAAAAAGTGATTTTCGAAAGCCATATCTTCTGCAATTGAGGATTTCACAGAGGTCGATTCGCACAGGCATGGCACCCATATAATCAAGGCTTAGTCTATTGTCAACACTTGTGCACAAAATTCATAGAACTCATCACACCAACCTAGTGCACTTCTAATACTTCAAACAATTTCCAAATGATGCTCTATTTGCATAATATATACGAAAATAGAACTTGCATGTTAATTGATTTCCTGTATATGTAAATCTAGGATTGATAGCAATTTGAAGCAATAAAAGTTATTATAGTTTCTATCTATTCACAGTTCTATTCATTTGGTGATTGCATACAAGTTACTAAACTAGGACATAGCAATATAAATTGTTTATTTAGAAATCCTCGCAGCCATGCTGTATTAACCTTTTTCTTTGCAAACCATGAATTAGTTTGCAAAGCATGAAATAGATCACCTGGAATAGGAATTAACTATGGAGGTTATTTTATCATGTGCTCAAGGGTTTAAAATGCATTGTAACAATAGAAGAAAACAATTGATTGAAGAGGATGGAAAGAACAATCTAGAAACATGTATGTTGTGTTAAAAAATAACTGGAAAAAAACAGAATGGAAAGCTTGTATAGTTCTTCCAGATTTGTAATAATTGAATTGAATTTTGAAACTTTTGCACAATGTCTGCGATATATAAATCTTAGTGAAACAACTCAATTGACTATGTGCATATAGTTTAACTGTAAAAATTCAATACAAGGACAACACAATGTTAACAATGGGCGGTAAATACTTTGGATACAAAGTGCATATACAATGTATATGCTATAGCTCGTATGAAAACTACATAGATAACATCCATTTACAATGTATATATTGTATGCATATGCATTTAGATCAATTTAAGAAATAATTAAATTATGGTTCTACTTTATGTCCAAAGAAATGGAAAACAATACATAGAACTCATTGCAAATGCAACATGACACTATTTTTTTTACTGTCTATGTGACATGTGGAGCCACATTGTATTTTTCAATGTAAACTTTCCATGCACTCAAAACAATACTTGGAATTTTTTTGCAAGCATATTTCATATGGCATTTCTCTCAAGCCAAAAAGCAGATCGTGTGCAAGAGAATTGAAAATTGCATAAACAAGTTGAAATGGAGTGGAATATGCAACATTCGTTGCTTCGATTCCAGGTATTGCTACCTTACTTCAATTGAATATAACTATTTCCAAATTGCATAGCCACTTGATCCTATTTATTTGTGATGTATAAAACACAGGGCTTATAGATATCTGCCTATGTCTTGATTGTTGTCAGGCTGCTTAGATGAAAAAAATAGCCTATGGATTGAACACTGACATAGAAATACTTTGATGAATACATGTCGAATTCATAGTCAAGTTATAAAGCATTGCACGATCCATTGAGGCATAGTACTTCTACAACCATAAGGCTACAAAAAACCTAACCCTCTGTTTATGGATAAATTCGTGAGTGCGGACATAGACCAATCTCCCAAGATCCACCTGGATCTGGAACAAAACGTGACAGAATACTACTCTTTCCCTAGATCTAAATATTGAATGAACTAAGAGAAATGGATGGTGGACATACCTTATGAATGCTCTCCTTTAATCTCTGTTGTTTCTTGCTCTGCTCCGATGCTCTTGTGTCGTTCCAATCACAACAACACAAACCAATCACAGCAAAGGCATTAATATATTCAATACCTAGTCTATACATGTGATCAAGGAATCATGTAATAAGATGACATCATCATTATGGGAAAG
>SNQJ01S0142568.1:0-24629 GCA_010110895.2 Picea sitchensis
CAAGTTATTCATCATTAATGAGGTTTTGGATAACAAGTGAATTCATATTATTTGCAAATAGTCAAGATGATCATATTTTTTGAATCAAGTTGGATGATTATTTATACTTAAGAAATAATTTAACATCTAAGTATTTTCGGATCAAGTTGGTATCAAAGCAGGTTTGACAAGTATTTGAAAGTGAATTCTTACGAGGTCCAATCTGAAGCTTGGTGAAGGCACACTTGAAGACTTCAACCCATAAATTCAAAGGGCATTTTGAAGATGAGGAATGACATCTGAAGAAGGAGAAGATCCTATGATGATATTTGAGTCCATGATGGAGGAATTCCTCAAGATGAAGAAAATGGTGGAATACTTGAACCATAAGGCTTGATGAGTCAATACATCGGTAAAAGATGAAGGAGAAGGAGGAGTTGAAAAACCTCCAAAACCTGCTTCGTCCCCATCATCATCATCATCATCATCATCTTCTAATGATAGTGAACATTCTTCTTATAAGAAGAGTCTACTAAGAATTTTTCCCTTTCTCTTTATTTTCCTATATTAAAGTTAGATGTAAAGTTTGAATTGATGATTTATGATGGAAAATTGAATGTAGATAAGTTGGACAATTGGATCAAATGAATTGAAGTGCATTGCAGGGTACAAAAAATTGTGGATGACGCTGTAAATATACAATTGGATACTCTTTGTCTGGGTGGAACAACCTTGATATGGGGGGAGATTAGGACACAAACCGATCTCATCCAACAAGGTAAAGTAATTTCTTCTTGGGATGAATTTACAACTGCATTAAGAAATAAATTTTATTCATTAGCTTATGTGCAAACAACAATAATAGATTGGAAACATATAAGACAAGGAAAAGGGGAAAATGTTCAAGTATATACACAATAATTTTATAAGAAACCATTATCTTTGGGAATTCCATTATATACTTGTGAAACACTTCTTAAATATATTGGTGGTATGCATTCATATCTTCGACATACTATATTGATGTTTAAACCTACTAATATTGACGAAAATGTATCACTGAAACATAACATGAATGAAGTTAGATGATGTGATCAAACACATAATTATTCTATCCACACATAAAACCAGAATTATATTTACAACTAAATACAAATAATCTTACCTTGATTGGGTCGGTGGGTCCTTTCCATACCAACAAGGCAGCTCTTAAAAGAAACTTACAGAAGAGAATATTTGAACACACACATAAAATCCATGAACTGCAATTATATCATTACTTTAGAAAACATAGATACAATCAACAATTTTCAAGAATCAATCTTACATCATAACAATTCCTCTCTCCTTCCTCAGACCTATGAGGTCTTATTTATACATAAAATCCATTAGGGAGTGGCGGAGATCAAATCCTAAAGTTCATATCTCAAATTTTACATTTCTGGGCACAAATCTCAAAAATATGATTTTTTCATCCATTTGGGCAGATTTGAGTTGAAGATCCACCCATAACTCTTAAACCGTTTTGAATTTTTCAAAAATTCTCGCAATATGCATGAAAATCGAGGCGCAAGTTGGCAGTTTGATATTTTTACTATTTTTTACAGAATCATTCCCTTGATTTGGAGGTGCACACGTGTGATCTGGGTGAATTCTGGCCCATGTGTCCTCATGTCGACGTCGTTATGGACAAAACCCATGTCCCCGATTTTCCTCTAAAAGCATTCCAAATTTTTGAACTATATCTGGTATCGGAATAACACAGAAATAGGTACTGGACGAGCACAACATTGGTACCAGACAAGCGTAGAAATAGGTACCGGACAAATTGAATACTGGATGAACATCAAAATGGGTATCAGATGAGTGGGAGTTGTGTCATAAGGTGTTCTTGGATCAATCAAAGTAATTAGAGAGCATTTAACATCATTTATTCAATCCCAATCATTAACAAATCTCCTAAATCATGATTTAAACATAAGTTACCTCATATATACACAAGGATGGTTAAAATACATGTCTTTGAAGAAAATAGGCAAACAATGCATATGTCTGAGGCAAAGTTGGTCAATATATAGGACAAGATAAGGTAATTGGAGGTATAAAAAATGAGACCCAACATTTCCCCCATGCCTTATCCATTGCATGTCTTCATGCAACAATGATCTTCAAAATTTCAAAATTGATGGTACTCCTCACTCGATCAAGCATTCCTTGAAGTTCCAACCTTCTTCAACTCCTTAAGTTCTCTTTTAAGTAACCTGCTATACACTATAAGCCTCCTAGCCTCTGCTTCACACTTCTTACCCATGGCAAAGTAGTTATGATGGCAAAGTGGAGTCATGAGTAATAGATTGGATCTGTTAGTGATTTGACGTTAAGTCTTATCTAGTTTGTTGTGGATCATAATTAGGAGAAAGGGGTGGATGTGACTGTTGGAAGCAGGCCAAAGAGGAAAGAAAGAATATTTTGGGAAGAAAGGCATGCACAAGGAAAGTGACAGCTGGAAGGAAGAGTAGCACACGCGCATGCATGGAAGACCTAACGATGTTAGGGTTAGGGTTTTTGTGATACATTGTAATGGATGAGGAGCCATAAATGTACATATAGGGATGCATATAAATTCTTAAGAGAGAGGTTGTTGTTTCTTTAGAGATTTGAAAGGGGGAAAGACGGATATACAGGGTCTTGAGGAGGAGTCTTGTTTTGATAACTAGTTGTAATATTTTGCTATACCACCTAATTTTGTAAGCTGTTGAGCTGTAGAGGAGTAAGGAGGGTAGATATTGAGGGTTAGATCACATGCTGAGGAGCCTGGTGTGATCTAGCCCACCTCACAGTAGATCTCGACTCGACTGAGGATGAGTTGTAAAGCGCACGACGCTGTAGTTTGGAACTGCCATAATAGAATAACTTAAGAGCCAGATCTTTGTGGACATATCCCAAGAGGGGGTGAAACGTGATAAAGCCTGTGTTATTTGATTGAATTATTGTGTCTCTTTTACTGTTTATGAGTAGACATTAGCGTGATGAATGAATGAGTTGAATATATTACATGCATAATCGAGAATGACAATATATTTCTCTAATAAGTTAAATATAACTCTTAGCGCACACCTCTCAGATCCCCACTCAATCCTGGACTACAAACACATGAGTATTGCAGTCACCCATTAAGACTATCTCGGGTGAGACTGTGCAGTGCACTCTATGTACTGCGTTGCCTTATGGTTTACCAGGAGGGCCGATAGTTTTAGAGGCTTTGTTGGAACCCTAGTAGACTTGAACCCTGGGTCAATCATGTTAAAGGTATAAACTCAGATAGTAAACCAACAAATGGTTCCATTACCAGTTGGAACAGTATAGGATTGAGTAGATGGGATCCGTTGAAAATATGTTAAAATATACATAAGATCTGCGGAAGGTAGGTCCAAAGAATACTGAATCGGGTGACAAGAAGGTGAGAATACACTACTAGAAGGGGATGTTGAGACCATGGAATCCTACAAAATTAGACATCAAAAGTTGGCTGAAGACAAAGGAGCTGGAGTTTGCGGAAAAAGATAACATAAACCCTAGAGTAACACTACGCAAATACCTTGAGAAGTATGTGTTTACTGATCTGCATGAAGTATTTTTCTGTGATTTTCCACACTTATTGCAGGAGTGGATATTGAGATTGAAGGATAACCATGCAACAAACTGGATCTGACAGTTAGAGTGGACCCAAGTTCAGATTGAGCAGTTACACTAGGTGAATAACAAATTCACCCGTGCAGGAGATTTTTGGCTTGACAATATTGTAGCAGTCTTTATAACATAATTTTAAGTAGACACAGTGAAGTCGTACAACACAACGGAGCAAGATTTTTTATGAGGACCTCGAGGAAGGTATATTCGATTGTTGTATACTTCTATAAATATATTGCTATATAGCAAAGGTGTAATGACAATGGATTCAAAGAACTAAACTTCCCTGCATGCATGGGGGAAGGGGGGAAGCACTAACAAAAAGAGGGAAAATGGAAGGAGAAATGGATAAAGTCAAGAAGGAGGAACCCTTGGACCCAATCATGATGGACAATGAATAGATCAAGCAGATCATGGTGACAACTGGAAAGATGCGCAATGGAGTACCCTACTAATCCAAGGTGAACACTAAGAAGAGGGCCGTATCCGCAAGGGAAGGCTTGGAAAGTGATGAAGAGGAGGTAGAGGATCTCCTGGCTATGGGGAAGATTGAGGAAATCCTACCTACAACATATGAGAGAAAGACGAGAGGTCAAAGAGTGGAAAGAGAGGGAAATAATCCTATCCATGTTAATGTCTGTTGGCCCTTGACCAAGTTTTGAGGATCCTTGGTCAGGTTTGACCTACTTTTGGGACTTTGACAGGCTGCCGAAGGCAGAGCACAAGTCAAAGAAGAGATCACAAGATATTGGCCCCTTTTTAGGAATTTTTGGGTTTTGGGCTTATGTAACGGGTATGGGGATGTCGGCCCATGGGTTTACCCATGTTTAGGCCTCTTTTGTAATGTATAAATAGAGAGCTATGTGATGTAAGTAAGGCGTGTGTGTGTGTGTGTGAATGCTAAGTGAAAAGGTACAAGTGTGTGATACCAAGAGTTGAGTGCAAGTGATAGTGTACATGTTGTGTGAGACTTGCATGGCTAAGTGAAAGTGACTATAAGAGATTGAGTAGAAGCTTTGTGCTGTAACCTAGCTTGGGGAAGGAGGATCTGGTGAGGTGCACGCATATCTCCTGTCCTATTCAGAGTAAGATCTTGTGGCTCTGTGCATGTAGTTGATTGACTGAAGATAATAAAAGAGAAGAAGAGTTGGTGGACATAGCCCCAGGCTGGGGGTGAACCACGTATATCCTGTGTTGCTATGCTTTGTGTGATGTATTGATGTGTTTACTTGCTTAAGTACTTTGATATAAATGAATGATAGATAGATATGTTAATGAATTGTGCTTAATAATATGGATGAATGCTAGATCTAACCTATGTAAATGTTCTTAGTGCTTGAATATGCTAGATCTGGGTGAAAACTACGATGCTCTGTAATTAGGGTTTCATCTGCGAAGTAGATACTGGTTAAATACTGATGAACTGTAATTGCTAAGTGCTTTGTTAAGGTGTTGTAATCATAGACCGGTGTCCCAGATAAGGTTGCATACATCTGAGTCCTACAACCACCCTTGCCTCTACCTCGGGTGAGACTTCATCTGCTTCGCAGGTGTTACCAAAAGAGCCATTAGTTAGGGTTTTGTTGGTGGATTGTTGTAGCGTTGAACCCTGGGTCTGCCCCTGTGCCAACAAATGGTTCCGTTGCCGGGACCTGAAACTGTGATTGCTAGGAACTGAAGAAAATAAATCTTTGTGCATGAATCTGTTGCTTTAGTGTGCAGTAGTCTACTTAACTTGTGAAGCTATGTGCTAAGAAGAAAAGTCAGACCTGAAGAAAAGAGGTAAGATCTGAAGGCTTTGTGCTTTGTTAAAGGTAAGAACAGTGAAAAGTTTTGATTGAAAAAGGAAAGATAAGTGGAAATTTTTGTTTCAAAATTATGGATCTAGGTATGTTTGATAAATTTTGTCCTAGCATGAAAAGTAGGGCACAACTAGATGAAAGAAGGTTTGATATGAGTAGATCTGATAGAAATAATGAAAGATATGTTATTCCTATGCATAGAAAGAATGTTTGGACTAACAAATGGATGTAGGAACCTAGATATAATTTTTTGCAGGTTAGCTACTATGATCCTAGTGCGTAGTACAAGAAAGTTTGGGGATCATTTCAGAGAAAAAGAAAATTAACTCTTTGTTATAATTACAGAAGACCAGGGCATCTTGTTAAGGAATTCCCTGGTAGAAGACCTAGTTGTCTTTGTTGTCAAGCTATGGATCATGAAGTTTTGGATTTCCCTAGAATGATTGCTAAGGTTGAAAGAATGAATATGAGACAAGAAAACCCTGAGGAAGATAAAGAAACTAAGACCACAACAGAACCCTAGAAAGAATCAAATATTGTATTACTGCAAATGAAAGAAACCCTGAATGATCATCAAAATATCAACTTATCAGAGATCTTCAAAGAAAAAGAGTGCATAGAAACAATAATAGGATACTTCGACATAGACTGTGTTCTAGATGAGGAAACACAGGTGAATATTATGATAGAAAGAACCTGGGACTTTTTAGGAAAGCCTGCTATGATTCATTCATTAGGAGGAATAGGATTATTTAGAGGAAAGTTGATAAACCTATGTGGAAGACTCACCCAGATAGTTATGAGTGCTCATGGAACTACGACAGAGGAAGATTTTGAGGTTGTTAAATTTATTGAGAACAACGCCCCATTTTCTATGTTATTAGGAAAAATCTGGATTGAGAGAAATCAGACTAGAAGAAAAGAAGAGGAAGTCTTAGAACAAAAGAAGCAAGAATTAAAATATTTCATGACTAGGAGGATAGCGCATTTGATTGAAGAATAGGAGAATAGATTGAATCTATTTAAAACCAGAAACTTGGATGTCGAAATTGAATGAACACAAGAAGATTCACAGAAGAACGAAGCACCTACCCCATACAAAGAAGAATTATTTCCCTTCAACCCTACTGAAGAATCTCAACAACGCGAAGTTACTATACCAAGAGGAGATAAGAATCATAATGGGAAGAGGAACCCAGTAATGCATATCACAGGGAAAAAGGATAGAAAGATCGGTAAGAAGAAAGAAAAGCTAGAAAAACTGTTGGAGGTTCCTGAGGGAACTTCACAGAAGGAAGGTTTGAAAAACTGGAACTTCGCTGGGATATCATAACAACACAACATTGCACTTCGCCATGGTGGAGAGATATAGCCATTGAAAGAATTATAATCGTTAGCTTGACACCCCAAATGGTTAGAAAAACAATTATGACCAGAAAGCTCACCATCAAACCATTGGGACCGTGTCGTAATGGACATAACTTCATTGATGAAGGCCTCTTGTCTATTGGAGAAGATCCGTTACATCACTATCTACTTATTCTTTCGGCTGTTGCACCAAGAACACTTTTGCGAATTGTATCTGAGCCAACAAGAGAACTCATTGCCACTGCGCTGTGTTTATTCAGATCGACACCTGTTCCATTGCTTTGAGCATTCATTCATCCACCTGAGTTATCCGATCTGAGCGTGTATGTCGGACGAGCTTAGAATCATAGAGAAAGTCATCGAATAATTTATAATTGACCTTATGGTAGAGAGATTGATGTCCACAAGAGTTCAAGATTCATCGATGTGAGGAGTGCAAGCCTCCCCATAAACTGCTCGCGGATCTGGACCATCACGCGTTGCATATGAGAAAAGAACCAAGCACATAGATGACTTAGTGAATGCGAAATTAATCTCTTCTATTCTACCCAATTACATCCTGCCTATGGCTGGCACGGTGAATCATGATAGTGTCCCGAGGGACTTCGACTACACAGTCATCATGACGTACATCTCGAAGGGGATACGCGCAGTCAGACCGCAATTAGAGAGGATTCCAACCTTAAAGATCAGTGAATATAATATAGGGGACTGCAAAACCTACGAATGCTCACACCTCACAAGTACTTGTCTAAGATGAAGGGAAATAGATCAAATATCATTCCATAGCCATGGACCATGAACATCGCGCAGTCCACTATCCTTAATGTCATGAAAATTCCACACTTTGGAAGGCACCATGAGTTTAACGTGTGCATTAAACTCCTGTTGTCATGCTTCCACGACGATTATTTATGGTTAGACAGGCATGTTACCATCGATCCGGTGCTGATCCATAGGATCACCAGATTGAGCATGCAGGGACTCAACCCACAGGACTTCTACCCAGGGAAGGCTACAGATCGTGCCCTGGCACAGAGGATTAAAGACATCTATGGCGATGTAGAGAAGGGGATGTGAGGCTACAAGGTAGACTCCATTCAGAATGGTGCAATGTGCCTCACTTGCCAGTTGATTGCTGGTAAGATAGTCTGAAAGAACAGACCCACACAGGTCACAGGGTTTGTGGTTGACCTCGCAGGAAAGTACGTGGAGGGATTACAGATGAACCAGGCGAAGTACTTAGTCAACCAATTAGAAGTTGATTTCCGCGAAACTCAGGATCAGGGCTACGAGTTCTACTTTAGTTGGATGCCGATCCTCATTGCGTTTACATCTTGGGATATGCTAGAAGGTGAGACCTTCGCAGACATTGAGCCATTTGAACCACTTGCTGCGAAGTTCACCGTGATCTGGTACTCGAGCGACATGGGAAAACAGTGGCAGTCGAACACAATATTCCATACCTACTACCTGCAGCTGAAAAGGGCTATCGAATCATTCCCTCAGTTGACTCCAAACACTTTGGACAGGTTTAGACCCCTTATGAAGTTTTGCGCAGATAGGCATTTCATATATATCACCGCGGGCGTAGATGAGAATAAAGAAGAGCTTCAGTCATACTATAAGATCACCGAGGAAGACCAACAAGAAATCACTAAGGAATGGCCTGCATAGTTCCTTATATCAGTTGCTAAGGTAGAATTGTTCGACCCAAACCTCATTGGAAGCCTGATAGTTACCCATGAGAATTATAATGCACCCAACAGTAGCAGAAGGAAGAATAAAATAAGATGTACATGAACTGAGCAACACCTCAGAAGAGATTGCCTCAGATTCACCTGGCGGAGGAGGAGGTGATGAAGTGGACAAAGAGGAGAAAGAAGAAAAAGCAGGGGAAGAAGATAAGCAGGAGCAAGGCAAATTAACCCCACCACGGAACCCCCTTGATGACATAGATCCATTGAAGAAAAGGAAGGTTTCCCCCATGAAACCTACATCACAAAAGAAATCCAAAGTAGCAAGCCGAAGCTTCAGACTGTACTCACGATCGATGAATTAAATTTCATAATTGCAGCTGTATCAAATGCTTTGCATGACATTTTGCAGAACACCAAAGCCAAGCAAGAAGCCTTGTATGACAAAATCATGACAGAGATGAGAGGGGTACAACATTCCCTTCACTCCAACTGCACAGTATCCACTGCGCCCCTGCCATCAGAAAAACCAGAGTTGGGAAATGAGCCTGCTCAACTCTGCAGACTAGCTGAGCGATCGAAGCTTGCCTTCGTCGAGTGAAAGAAGAGAAAGAACAGGCCACAGTGGCCTTGAATCAAGCACAAGAGGAAATGGAAGAGCAACGCCGAGTTTCACAACAGGATAAGGCTACGTTACAAACTAAGTTTGAAGAAGATAGAGTGCAAATCCAGCCAGAGAAAGAGCAGTTGTTCGCGAAGCAAGTTGGAATAAGAGAAGCAGTCAGCAAAGCACTTTGCTCTATTACAGGCTTAGAGAAAAAGGAGGAAGACCCAGTGGAACAACAAGTAACACAGCTTGCTGAAGCTACCCAACAACTTCAATAGAGAATCATAGATCTGGAGCTACAAATAGTTCCCAACACTCCACAGGATGTGCGAGATCAAAGAGAAGCAACTGCTCGAAGCACAGTTGAGAGAATCAGGGCCCTCACCATGGAATGTAAAAAAATAATTGATCGTAGTGCCCAGACTTATGAGTGACTCACTAAGGATCCTAAACTCAAGGCACTATAGTCACAGCTCTAGGAGGCAAAGCATCAAGCAAAAACAATACAGGCGTAGTTGAAGCCCCTGCCAGCAGTCGAAAGGATGAAGTGATCCCAAGAACGTCGCACTACCCAAAAATAGGTCCACACCATTCAGAGCAGAGTAATGGAAGTGACTCAGAGACTCCAACCAATTCAGGATGAGGCTTGCTAACTATTCGTAGAGATTGAAGGCTGAGGAACAAAACTGGAGCAAGTCGTCACTGCAACTGAACAATGCTTAGAGGGACCTATCAACGAAGCAGTAATCCAAGAGTTCTCCAAATAGGAGGTCGTGGCATAGAAACAGGTTGAAGCAACTCGAGCCAAGCTCGAGGATTTTGAAGCATAGCTACCCAAACTAGAGTGACTTGGGATGAGTCACAGGTGAGTGTTGGGGGACTGTTGGCCCTTGACCAAGTTTTGAGGATCCTTGGTCAAGTTTGACCTACTTTTTGGACTTCGATAGGCTGTCGAAGGTGGAGCTCAAGTCAAAGCAGAGATCACGGGATATCGACCCCTTTTTAGGGATTTTTGGGTTTTGGGCTTATGTAATGGGTATGGGGATGCCTCTTTTGTAATGTATAAATAGAAATCCAGGCGATGCAAGCAAGGCATGTGTGTGTGTGTGTGTGTGTTTGTGAATGCTAAGTGCAAAGGTACAAGTGTGTGATACCAAGTACTGAGTGCAAGTGATAGTGTACATGCTTTGTGCATGCTGTGTGAGACTTGGAAGGCTAAGTGCAAGTGACTGTAAGAGATTGAGTAGAAACGTTTTGCTGTAACCTCGCTTGGGGAAGGAGGATCTGGTGAGGTGCACATAGATCTCCTGTGATATGTGGAGTAATATCTTGTGGCTCTGTACATGTAGCTGATTGACCGAAGATAATAAAAGAGAAGAATAGTTGGTGGACGTAGCCCCAGGCTGGGGGTGAACCACATATATCCCGTGTTGCTATGCTTTGTGTGATGTATTGATGTGTTTATGTGTTTACATGCTTAAGTACTTTGATATAGATGAATGATAGATAGATTTGTTAATGCTTTATGCTTAATAATATGGATGAATGCTATATGTAACCTATGTGAATGTGCTTAGTGCTTGAATATGCTATATTTGGGTGAAAACTGTGATGCTCTGTAATTAGGGTTTCATCTGCGAAGTAGATATTTGTTAAATACTGATGAAATCTAACTACTAAGTGCTTTGTTAAGGTGTTTTAATCACATATCGGTGTCCCAGCTAAGGTTGCAGACATATGAGTCCTGAAACCACCCCTGCCTCTACCTCGAGTGAGACTTCATCTGCTTCGCAAGTGTTGCTGAAAGGGCCAGTAGTTAGGGTTTTTTTGGTGTGATATTGTAGCATTGAACCTTGGGTCTGCCCCTGTGCCAACAATGTTAGTGTGGAACTCGTAAACCGATGTACGACTAACACACCAAAGAGAACACCACCATTTAGAAAACCAAATTTTGGGGGAAGAAAGACATAAGGAAGTACATCTACACAGGGAACAACAACTAGAGGAGCCAGTTCAGGAAGCATTAGTCAAGTATCTACACCATGAAGAGGTAGTAATTCAACTTTTAGTATGGAAGGACACGATACCACCATCAGTTTACCAGAATTCAAAGGAGAAGCCTCAAAGGACCCAGAGAAGCACTTGTTTATCTATGAGAAGATATGAGAAGAAAAACAAATCAGAGAAGAAGATACTAAACTTGCACTGATAGCGATTACACTAAGGGATTGGTATATGATTTTAGCGACAAATAATCCACCAGGGACAACCAGAACAATTGCGGTTATCAAGAAGTTGCTGATAAATGAGTTTCAAAAGCCAAGTTCAGAAGATCAATACATGAACGAGATGATAGAAATTAGATAGAAGTCAAGAGAATCCGTATGGGAGATTGACCATAGATTCAAGCGATTGAAAGGAAATTTGAAATATCTCATGACAAATATGCAACACAGGCACCTGTTCGCCAATTCACTATTACCACACTTAAAGTATCCACTGTGACAACATAAGTTTCAAACATAGGAAGAGGCTCTGCAGGCAGCCCTGCAATTGGAAGAAAACCAATTTTAGAAGACAGATCCAACCATCGAAGAGCTGAAGGAGGATTTAAAGAAATTAATGTTCTAGCTAAACCAGAACAAAAGTAAGGACAAAGGCGAAGCCGTTTGGTGTACCACATGCAGGACGAAAGGACACCATAAGAACAGATGTCCAACATTCATGCAGTACATGGCAGTAGGAATGCCAAATCTGTTACCAATAGAAGGACTATGGTGCGAAATATGTAAGAAAAAAAACCATGATCCATATCACTGCCCAATGATGCAAAAATACTAGACAATTCCCAAGAATTCATATTGCAACTTTTGCAAGTCAGTGGGCCATGATGATAAAGACTGTAGAACTATGGACTTGATGAGAGAAAGGACATTAGATGCATATAGGGTGCAGGCATAAATGATGATCGGGAAAGCCACACCTCAGTTTAACCAAGTACCAAGCCCATACAACATTGCACAACCATAGTATAATATTGCACAACAACCATATAATATCGAGCAACCACAGTACAACACAACACAACCTCAGTACAATACTGCATAGTACAATTAGGCGCCTCAGTATAACACGCCATGAGGGGATCGAGCTGGCTATAGAGGCGGAGGACGATCACGAGGAGGCTTTGGAAGAGGTAGAGGACCAATGGTATGCCACAACTGTAAAAAAATAGGACATTATGAAAGAGAATTTCCACTTCCACTAGCGACTTGTATGTATTGTCATGCATCATATCATGACACGAAAGAATTTCCGATGTTACTAGGGAAGGTCCATGAAAAGAGGAATAAAAAAAATCAGAATTTTCAATGGATTTTAGCGGAAGCGAGGGATGATGGAAGAAACATCAACATATTTACCCATGGAGGAGATAAAACAGACAATGCCACAGTTCGTCAAGAGACAATACAACACCAGTGGGTGAAGAAGAATGTCGAACCAAGGAAGCAGTTCGACGCACATAACGAGAAGGAAACATTCATGCGAGTAAGACAAGAATTTATGAAGCAAGATACCGTGTCGACTTCAACTGTGCAGTAGAGCAAGGATGTACCAAAGTACAAGATGCCTCCATCGTTGTATCATACTAAAGAAATGCAGCCCTTGGGACAAGTAAGTACAATCAAAGGCTTTTTTCAATCATGTGTAAAAGTATTGAATGATCCACCCTCTGTCAAAATACTGCAAAATATATTGGAAAGATGTAACGTAGAGACAAAAGGAAAAATAGAATAGAAAACAATCAATCACTTACATGCAAGGAGAAGAAAAAGTAGGGAGTTCAGGTTAAATTCCAACATCAGATATTTCAACATGGGAGATATCATACTGGATCTAGGATCCAAAGTCAATGTATTACTGAAAAAAACATGGCAATGTATGGGAGAGCCCACATTAGGATATTCACCCATTCAACTAAAACTACCAAACCAACACAGATTTCTACCAATTGGAAGACTGAAAGGAGTGGCAGTAGACCTGGATGGAGTGTGTACTAAAGTAGACTTCAAAGTGATTGAAATAGTGGATTACACAACACCATATCCAACATTACTTGGATTGGACTGGGCGTTTGATAACCATGCCATATTCAATTTGAAGACACGAAAAATGACATTTGAGTCAGGAGAATACATGGTCATTGCGCCATTAGACCCATCAGAAGGGGAGAGGTTTGTAGAGCCTACTTGCTTGGACTTGGAGGAAATTAACTAGTGGTACAGAACAACTACGCATGATGAGGATTACGTAAACCCAACTGCAGATGGGATACTCAATTGGTGGAGCATTACTTCATGTGCGACAAACTCAGATACAGGTTTAGATAACTGGCAATAGGGGCTACACGAAGTCTGCACAAGAAGATACGCAAGAATAGACAGCGCAATAAGATGGGTAGGTACAAAGATAAGGGAACCACCCAGTTTCCATGTGGTAAACGATCTAGAAACATTCTTAACACATTACAAAATGAAGTGGTAGAAAATTAGAGACTCTCATTACTCGATGTAGCACTTAAGGCCACACCTGCAAGATGGTGGGGCGCACACAAGGAAATAATCAAGGATTGGTATCAATGCCAGTGGTTACTGTGCATAAGGTTTGGTGCAGAACATAGAAGCAACCAACAGAAGAAGTACGATGGACAGGGGGCACCAGAGGAAAACTTGGAGAAGTGAAAAGCACTGTGGAAAATGACACCTCCAGAGGAATGGCCTCATCACTTCATACACACATTAGAGGGAATCCCAACAAACTTGTATACAAACCAGGAACTGCGCAGAGGAACCATGATCTTGACAGTACTACAATAAAAATTTACAGTTACTTTCTCATTCAAGCATGAGAACCCCAACATAGATGCAACACTTAAACAAATAAGAGGGGTGATATTCATCAAGGAACCAGAAGTCGAACTCATAATAGAGGAACAACAACGAAACAAACATACAGTGAAAGAACTGTTGTCATGCTACCATATGCAGGAAGATGTGCCAGATGAAGACGATCCGTGCGATATTCAGATCAAGGAAGTGAAAGGAGAAAGAGAAGTGGAAGGTCCACCTCTAGAATGAGATGTAATTTCTGTGCCGATCAAGGTAAATAAAGTCAACATTGGGACAGTTGAGAATCCCAAAATGGATAGCATTGGAGACTACTAGGATAAGCAAACAATAGAAAGAATAACAGAGTTACTGCACAAGTAAAATGACCTATTTCCCACGATGTTTACATAAATGAAGGGAATATCACGAGAGATAGGGGAAATGAAGATACCACTCACAGCTGAGGAAAGACCGATCAAACAACGACCATACAGACTAAATCTGATATATAAGAAAAAAGTCAAAGCTGAGATCGATAGGATGCTTGAAGCTGGCATCATAGAACTTATGGAAGAATCCAAATCGATAAGCCCGATGGTAGTTCAGGATAAAAAACAAGGTGGGATAAGAATATGTGTCGACTTGAGGAAGTTGAACGATGCATGCCTACATGACCCGTTCCCTACACCTTTCACAGATGAAGTGTTGGAGAACGTAGGAGGACACAAAGTTTACTCATTCATTGATGGATTCTCAGGATACCACCAGATCAAGATAGTACAAGAAGACATATACAAGACCACGTTTGCTACATAATGGTGATTCTACTAGTACACAGTCATGCCGTTCGGACTGAAGAATGCACCAACAATATTTTCCAGAGTAGTCATAGATGCATTTAAGGAATTTATCCACCGGTTTCTAGAAGTATACTTGGACAATTGGACAATCTATAGTATGTTGAAAGACCATGTAGAGGTCTTGCGGTTAATGTTAGAGAGATGCAGGCAGTGCCATATATCATTAAACATCAAGAAGTGCATATTCGAAACACCGTTTGGGATATTATTGGGCCATATAGTATGCAAGCAAGGTTTACTAGTAGATCCTGCCGGGATTGCAGTAATTGTTAACTTGCCACCACCAAAAACAGTCCGTCAACTAAAAGCGACATTGGGACATACATGATACTATAGAAAATTTATCAAAGGGTATGCGCAGATCACCACGCCAATGGAGAAACTGTTAAGGAAAGATACAAAGTTTCAGTGGAATGAGGATTTCCAACATGATTTGGATACACTGAAAGAAAAAATGGTCACCATGCCAATACTAGTATTTCTAGACTGGGAGAAGACATTCCACGTATATGTAGATGCATCAGCCATAACACTTGGAGCTATTTTGGCGCAACTAGGAGCAGGATATTTGGATCATCCTATAGTATTTTCTAGCAGAAAATTGTCAGAATCAGAGTAGAACTATAACACTACAGAGAGGGAAGGCCTAGCTATGGTCTACGCGTTATAGAAGTTCATATATTACTTACTGGAAAACATTTTAAGATGTTCACAGATCATTCATCCCTTAAATACCTAGTTTAAAAGCCAGTGTTGGGGGGGAGAATCTATCAACGGCTACTGCTTTTTCAAGAATTTGATTTTGAATTAATAGTCAAGCCATGGAAGCTGAACGCAGGACCTGACCACCTATCAAGGGTCACGAACGGATATGAACCTGCAAATTTAGAGGACAACTTTTTGGACACACAATTATTTTCAGTTCATATCATTGATGAATACTTTGTAGACATCATCCAATACTTTAGTATAGGTACTGTACCACATGAATACAACACTGCACAGAAGAAGAACCTGGTAGTTTGGGCTGTAGACTATCAATTGATTGCAGGACACTTAGATAAAATGGGTGTGGATAGCATCTCGAGAAGATATGTGCTAGAACATGAAAGACCAAGGATTTTAGTAGAATCCCATGAAGGAATAGCAGGAGGACATTACGCAGGAAAAGCTACCACGCATAAGGTATTGCGCACAGGACTATGGTGGTCAACCATTCAAAAAGACTCGAAATACTACTGCCAGAGATGAGATGTATGTCAAAGAGTTGGTAAACTGAATAGAAGGGATGGGATGCCATTGTGACCACATGTAACTTTGCAGGTATTCGAAAAATGAGAAATAGATTTTGTGGGACCAATTAACCCATCGACAAAGAGGAAATGAGCAAGGTACATTATCACCGTGACATAATACCTGACAAGATGGGAAAAAGCAACACTAGTTAAAGAATGCAATGAAGAAACAACAACACATTTTCTATTTGAACATGTGATCACTAGATTTGGTTTCCCAAGGATTTTGATAAGTGACCAAGGAACTCACTTCATTAACAACACTATTAAAGCCATGACTGAAGAATTTGAAGTCCATCATCAAAAGAGTACACCATATCATCCACAAGCAAACGAAACAATAAAAGCCATTAACAAAATCCTTGAGAATGCACTGACGAAGATCTGTAATGTGAATAGGGACAATTGGGACCTCAAAATACCATCAGTATTGTGGGATTACAAGACCACATGAAAAAATTTGACAGGACACATGCCATTCAGATTGGTATATGGACAAGAAGCAATGGTGCCATTAGAATTTTTGGTACCCAGTCTGTGCGTAGCTGCGATTATGAACATGACAAAACGGGGCGCAATACAGGATAGACTGGATCAACTGATGATCACGTAAGAAGATAGGATCCTAGCAGGGTTCAACCAATAAGTTCAAAAATCAAGGGAAAAATCTTGGCATGACAGACATATCAAGAATAAAACCTTCAAGGCAAGAGACTTAGTGTTGATGTATGATAATAAATCCATTCAACACCCGAGAAAACTTAGAATGCACTGGTCAGGACTATACGAAGTAAAAAATGCCACAGATGGGGGAAATGTACAGTTGAAGGATTTAGGAGGCACATAAATCAAAGGGATGATCAATGGGAGCCGACTGAAACTGTACAAGGAAAGTCGACCACCTGCAACTTGAAATAAATCGCGCAGTAAAAAAAAAAAAAAAACGATACCTACAGAGGCACAGTGCACCGAAAGGAGAAGGAGCACACACACTCAGGAATACGAGCCCAATGGAAGACAAGGCTAATGGTCATTTCAAAGAAAAAACAAGCGGGAAAGGTGGATATGAAAAAATAACTGTTAAGTGACGAAGGCTAGCGGAATTGAAAGCCAAAAAGGACTAAGGGGATGCCACATTAATCGCGCCAACTGGAGACAATGAGGGAAATTAATGGAAAGTACGAAGGAACTGACAGTTCATTTAATTCGTAATCGTGGTAATGCCTTCGACAAGATTCACACGATGCCCATATAAATCAAGGACACAAGAGCGAAAAAGGTTATTGCGAAGTTGGAAAAGGCAAAGAGCCATAGAGCATACGAAGCCGAGAGTGAAGTTTGCAGAGGTTGCAGAGGCTACTGAGCTCAACAAACGACAAGTTTTTACCACCATGTCAGAACCTAAACAGGGAGACCCGATCCAAACTGCCAGACAACCCAGATTTAGGACCAGAGCACAAACACAGTCACAGGAAAGTGAACAACCACCATATCAGATGCCAGAAGTCATCAATGTGGATGAAGTCCCATTGCCTGATACAACAACGGGAAACCCCACATGCATCAAAGAAGAAACCCAACATACAACACCTGTGGGCATGGAAATTGATATGCCAAAAGAGTTGCAGAGCCAATAGAATGAAGATGCAAGAAACCAAGTACAACCAGAAAAACCCATAGAATCCCTGAGAGTCAATGGGATGGCTCCAAACCAGGAAGAAATGGCCATGCTAGAAGAATCACAGACAACCGTGTCAGAATAACCACAGGAAGAAGGAGTGGAGGATGTCACTGGTCGACCAGAGTAGGTTGCCGAAGAACAAACAATGGGGGCTAGAACATCGAGACAACCACCAAAATGAAAGGACAAACAAATGATACCTAGGTCACCGCACAAACAACCCACTACAACAATTGTTTTGCTGCTTATACCAGAAGGGGTGCGGGTAAAAGCATATTTTTTAGGTTATGTAGAAAAATTAAGGTACTCATACCATGATGTAAAGGACAAAGAAAAGTTCTCGGAGTTCACTAAGCAAGTCTACATATAGAATATAGGTATAGATCCCTTTAGGGAACCAATTCATCAACCAGTCTAGTGGGCAGTAGGAATAGCAAAAACTGGGATTTTAGGCCTGTTGGACCTACCACACTTTGGAAGAGGCTAGTATGAAAACATTTGTGTCAAACTGTTGATGGCAGTCACACATGGCAGAGATTTGTGGCTAGACCATCTCATCTCAATATACATAGAGCTCATTGCACACATCATAGGGCTGCCATCACGGGGCATGGATCCCACACAGTTCCTCAAGGACAATAGAAAGGAGAAAGCACTGGTAGAAGATATGAAGAAGAAATACAACACCTAAAGGGGGTCACGTAGAATCATTATCAAACAGATTAGTGACATCGTGACAATAATGGCCACAAAAATCATGGCATGCAAGTTTCTCCGAAAATGCCGCAAGGAGGAAGTCTCGGTCAGGGTTGTCGCAACTGCAACACAGTGTGCCAAGGGAACCACAATCAGTTGGGCCACTTATCTGTTGAATCTGTTTCTAGACAACTACAAGGATGCATAGGATCCGAGGACCGAATTTCATTATTCATGGCTGATCATCCTGATAGCCATTATGGGATGAAAGGAGCCAAATTATGCATTTTTCCGCACGAGACCCAAACCCAATCACAGAGCGAGATACTTATCGATTGGAGCCACTTCAGACACCAAGAATAGAAGAATGAATGCAACTATATTTGAAGGATATCTCCGCAACCTACAAGAGACCATTGCCAACACCTGGAGGATAACACCGCAAGTTGTTGCGAACTATCAAGGCATAGACAACTTCAAAGCCACTAGACATGCGATGTGGATCTAGGCGCAGAAGGAAACCAACAAGGAATGGCTACAACTACGCTACTGCATCATGGAGGGGGACATACAAATGGCCATCAAGGATTGATAAGACAAATGGAGGATTCCACTCCTCACTCGAGACATATTTGCAGGGATAGAGGATGAGGAGGCAAGACAGGAACATACACATACTGATAAGGTAGGGCCTGAACATACACAAACCCAGGAAGTAACATTGCCCAAGAAACCAAGGACAGTTCAGAACAAGACATAACAAAAGAAAGGGGGGACATCCAAGACCAGAGTCCAGACGGGGAAGAAGAACACCACACAGGCACCCCAAGTAAAGAAGAAACATGTTGAGGCAACACAAGGGACTACATTAAGTGCTCCTCCACAATAACCATGCCAGACTAAGAGACTAGCCACCAAGATAGGGGGTGTGCGCAAGAATACCAAGAAGGAGAAAGGATAAGTACAACTGTCCAAGACCTCAAGTAGAGGCATAAGATAATGTCAATAAGAAAGCACGCCAAAGGGGCACAAGACATGAAGAAACTGTAGACAGAACTCATAACTGCACAGACGCAGAAAAAGGAGTGCCAGGCTCAAATGGAACCGCTCCAGGAGTGAGAAGCAGAGGTCATTGCATAGGTAGAGGAAGCCAAAACATATATGGCATAGACCCAGGCAGAATGCGAAAGGTTGGTCAACGACGAGATTCCAGTGTAGGTATTGGACACACTCAAGGAGAAGACCGCACATGCCCAAACACAAGCAACAAAGCTCATGGAGAAGTTCCAAGCGATCACAAGGGAGATCAATGAAGCACATAGAAGTTAGGTGGATTGGGACGAGACACATGTCAGTGTTGGGTGCATGTTGGAAGCAGGCCAAAGCGGAAAGAAAGGCTATTTTGGGAAGAAAGGCATGCACGAGGAAAGAGACAGCTGGAAGGAAGAGAAACATGCGTGCATGCATGGAAGACCTAACGATGTTAGGGTTAAGGTTTTTGTAATACATTGTAATGGATGAGGAGCTAGAAACATATATATAGGAATGCTTAGAAATTCTTAAGAGAGAGGTTGTTGTTGCTTTAGATATTCAAAAGGGGGAAAGACAAATATATAGGGTATTGAGGAGGAGACTTGTTTTGATAACTAGTTGTAATATTTTGCTCCGCGACCTAATTTTGTAAGATGTTGAGCTGTAGAGGAGTAAGGAGGGTATATCTTGAGGGTTATATCACAGGCTGAGGATCCTGGTGTGATTTAACCCGCCTAACAATAGATGTCATCCCGACCGAGGATGAGTTTTAGAGCGCGTGGCATTGTAGTTTGGAACTACCATAATAGAATAGCTTAAGAGCCAGATCTTTGTGGACGTAGCCCAGGAGGGAGTGAACCACGATAAAATATGTGTTATGTGATTGAATGCTTGTGTCTCTTTTACTGTTTATGAGTATATATTAGCCTGATGAATGACTGAGTTGAATATATTACATGCATAATCAAGAATGCCAGTATATTGCTTTAATAAGTTAAATAGAACTCTCAGTGCACACCTCTCATATCCCCACTCAATCCTAGACTGCAAACACCTGAGTATTGTAGTCACCCATTAAGACTATCTCGGGTGAGACTGTGCAGTGCACTCTGTGTACTGTGTTGCCTTCTGGTTTACTAGGAGGGACGATAGTTTTAGAGGCTTTGTTGGAACCCCAATAGAATTGAACCTTGGGTCAATCATGTTAAAGGTATAAACTCAGATACTAAACCAACAATGACTCTAATATGATTATAAGATAGTGACCAAGAGTTTTCATAATGACTTTGATTAATAGGCCCCTTGGCTAGATTACCTTTAAAATAAAAGTGATATAAGCATAGTTTAGATCCCATTTGAAGAGAGGAACACATAAAAGAATACATCCCAAGATGATTAACTCATCTCTTATCCAAGTTTATAGAGATGGAGCTCTTCTTGCTTAGGTAGGTTGAATTACATATAACGAGGGTCCCACTTTCATGCAAACCTATTTATTTTAAAGATAGAACCCTAAAGTGGATACTTGAAATCATCTGAGAGATATAAAGGTCATCTCCTAGTCTCTATTTGATAATGAAAATATACATATTTTGTTTAGTTTTAGGTGTTCCAATTTATGTTTTTCAACTCCCTTTACCTGGCATAGCCTCGCTGCTAGCATGCCTGTTCAGTACCCTAATGGGTTTACCTTAGTACCATACAAGCATGGCCCTGCTGCCAACATGCATGTTCAGTACCTTGACGAGTTTACTTGCACTTCCTGATACTTCTTTTTTATTATATTACTCAAAAGTTTTAGAATGATGTATACTGCTCATTGACAAATTTAGAGTATAAGGAAGACATGTGGTACGAGAGTGTTTTAGAGTTATTAGGCACATAATTAATTGCTTGCAATTATCCCAAGGGTGACATCATCCACATTAGCCTTAAATGTCAACTATTCAATGTATAATGGAACATCTTGGATAATGACTAAAAATTCCCTCTAGTTAATCCTATTAGGGTTCTCATGAAAGTTCATTGAGGTTTTGCAGGGGCAATCCACCACATGAGGTTTTCATCAATACCTCCCAAGAGAAACTTGGATAAGAACTTGTTGAATCAACTAGGTTAGTATTATACATAATGGTGTCACCACTTTTCAATGGATATATCAATTATTAATCACTTTTTTCATAATGATGAGGTAATAAGGAAAATGCACTCCATGATCATATAGAGCTAAATGTGAAAATCTCTCCTTAAAGGATAACAAGGACGATCCATTGAGAGGTGAGTGTAACAATGTAGGAGGAAGGAGTACATAAAAGTAAATAATAGTTCAACACAAGACTTAGGTGATCCTTGATAGGAAGAACATGAAAATATTATCCCATACCTCCAATTACCTGAAGTGAAAACAATGTTAAGTACATGACAAAGATCATATCACTTTTGCATCAGTACCAGATTATTAACTCGTACCGAAACGAGTTTCTGCAGTACTGGAACAGATAGCACCAGAACAGGAAAATACCAGAACTAGATTTTGCAATATCGGAACAAGACAATACCGTAACAAGATTATACAGTATTGGAACAAGATTTTGTAGTACCAGAACAAAACAATACTAGAACAAGATTATGCAGTACAAGAACATGACAATACAGGAACAATATCAGACTGTGCATACTAAATTTGTTGACAGGTACTGGAATAACCAAATTCTGTAGTGAAGGAATAATTCTTATCTAGACAATCTTCTACTATTGAAAGCAGAGACTTCATCTTTTGGACCCAAAACAGACCACCGATGTTGTTGGCAAGGATGCCTTCTCCTCTTTTGAAAATGCCCTTCCAGTATTATGTACACATGCAGAGAATATTTATTGAAGAGATTACCTTCTCATAAGATTCCAAAGAAAATTTTCATAACTTAGAAAAAAAGAAATCTATGAGAGGAACAAATATCTTAAATTGATTGCTTGGTCAACTGTTGACATTCCCATTTATGAAAAATATGAAAGAGATGTTAAATTGTATTTATATGCAACATTTATTTATTTATTTACTATCCTACTCTAATTGAGAAAGAGTGAGTCTTTCTTCAAGTATAGGAAAATTTCTAGTGCAGCCATGTGCAAACCAAATTTATAAGCAGACTCATATCCAAATATGAAAAATATACCTCAATGGCTGCCCATATATGAGAGGCAAATTTCTCTTCTGGAGATGATGCCAAGAATATGGAAGGGTGTTCTAGCCTGATGACAGCTTGGAACCAAGCTTCAATGTAATCTTTTCTCTCTTGGCTCTCTCCGGATGTCAAATCATGTAATTCCTTAGAAATCTAGTCATCACACCCTGAAATACACGAAGGATCTGTAGACAAACATGCCAAAAATTCTTCAATTTCTGGCTCAAGTGGCTGCTTCTCAGACATGGTCCATGAATCTTGGATCTCCTCTAGATTTTGTTCACGAAATTCCATATATGCTACTTGATGTGGCTCATAAGTCTCTTGCATTGTTTTTTCTTCTTGAGATATAAATAAGTCTCTAACTGCAACCCAGACTTGGTCCACCTCAGATGTAGATAGTCCTTTGATTTCAAGGAGGATTTTCTCCACTGGAGATGTAGGTAGGTCTCCATTTTCTATCAAGTTTTGGGAAATTCCTTGAAGTACCATTTCTTTGTTTGCTCAACAAACTCTTAATCATCCTTCTTCTGCTGGCTGGTAGATCATGTATCACAATATGGATTAGTACTCAGTGTTTCTTACAACACCCCAAAAATGATTTATCATCAAATATATTAATTTTAAAACTAAGAAATTAAAGCTATTTGAAAAAATAAAACAGACTAAACTTTAACTCCTTGCATTACTGGGACCCTGTTGTCACTGGTTTATTGGTTCACACAAGTCAACTCGTCATAAATAAAACTAAATTTTCATAAATAAAAACACACTTTTGCACAAAAGAAGGAAACACACACTTGCATTAAAACAAGAACACTTTTGCGTGAAAGGGAGAGGAAAACCTAAATTTGGAGCAACCCCACTAAAGTGGATATGTGGGCTCTTCCCTCATGTATTACCGTGTTCTCTCCACCCTTTGGTCATCCTTAAAACAATCCAAAACCATTAAATCAATCTAATTCAAATACTACCTATTACCATTTACAACTCCCCACCAACGACGCTGAAATGTTGGTGCAATTATATGCATAATATATTACCAAACATAAATTATCGACCGAGATTCGTAATCAATAGAGTTGTTACACTATATGTGCTAGAAATATGTGATTTAACTATGTTTGATGAGTGTAGTCTATATAAGAAAAACACTCTAAAACCAAATACACTGTTTTCACACTTTTCAAATAACACTTTCCACACAATTCAAAAATCAGAAATCAAAAAATCATAAACAAGCACATGATCTAAAGTTCTTGCTTAGGTGATGGATCTATTCATTGCTGGCTCATTAAAGGGAAATATGAACTTTGAATTGATCTCCTGGAGAAAGTACACTAACAACAATTAACAATATACATATTTAAAAGAAAACTCAATCAATCCTAGAAGAAATACCAGGCATAGTAAAGCACTCCATTATAGGTGCATGTGCGGTGAGAGATGGAGGTATTGATTGTGCATGAGTTTGCAATATGTAGTCTAATCAATTCTGGAAGAAAACTCTAAGTGTGGTGGAATATTCCATCAAAGGCTTGTGTATGGTGAAAGATGGAGATCCAACTTGATCCTAAATTTGCAAAATAGAAATGAACACTCAAGCATATGGTATAACACTCAATTTCCTTCATAAACACAAAAATAACAAGTAACTATTTAGAAATAGTTGCACTCAGAAATCTTATATTGCACACAAATGTCTCATTCACTTAAAATTACCACACATCTATGTGACATACTATTAAATGTATCACTGAAACATAACACAAATGAAGTTAGATGCTGTGATTAAACACATAATTATTCTATCCACACATAAAACCATAATTATATTTACAACTAAATACA
>SNQJ01S0142571.1:4234-16419 GCA_010110895.2 Picea sitchensis
TGAGACGATATTGCATAGGTTTAATATGCATGGAAGTAAACTGGTCAAGGTTCCTATTCCTATAGGTGTAAAGTTATCTGCAGATCAGTGTCCCAAGACACAGGAAGAAGAAGAGGACATGTCTCATGTTCCATATGCCAGTGCAGTTTGAAGTTTGATGTATGCAATGGTTTGTACTAGACCAGGCATTGCACATGCAATGGGAGTTTTGAGAAGGTATATTTCAAAACCAGGGAAGGAGCATTGGACAATAGTAAAGAGGGTCTTCAGGTATCTTTGTGGCACTACCATGTATGGATTGTGCTACCAAGGAAGACCAGGATTGGACAGAGTGGTGGACATACATGGATTTGTTGATGCATACTGGGTTGGAGATCTGGATCGTAGAAGATATACAAGTGGGTATGTGTTTAACCTATTTGGAGGAGAAATCATTTGGATGAGCAATAGATAGGCTGTAGTGGCACTCTCAACTATAGAAGCTGAATACATGGCAGTCACTCATGCAAGCAAGGAAGCAGTATGGTTACAAAGATTGTGTTCAGGTATTGGGTTGGTACAACAAGCAGTGAGATTAGATTGTGACATTCAGAGTGAAATATTCCTGGCAAAGAACCCATCTTATCATTCAAAGNNNNATAACTTTGTGAGAGACATGGTTGAGGAAAAGAAGGTGTTGCTGGAAAAGGTTGACACTTTGAAGAATGTTGCAAATTCATTGACAAAGTCTGTGAGCATAGAAAATTTCTCCTAGTGTAAAGTAACAATGGGCATTGTTTCCCTGAATTGTTGACTATATAATCCCCTGGTTCCCTAGATGCAAAGAAAACAACAAGTAGGTGAATGTTGGGTATGTGTTATATTCTTTACATGTGTGTGTGTGTGGGTGCATCAGATTCAACAACTACATCTGACGATCCCTCTAGTAGTGCTCTTTGTGTCATGTGTGTCGGGCGCTTTCCTAGGGGGGTCCCAAGGGGGGAAGTTATGCTCCCCCCTGGTTATGCACAACATCAGGAACCGGGTGGTAGCCCGTGGCTGACAAGGTTCGGGGTAGTGGCCCGAATTTTTTTGGGGGGCGGTTTTTTCTATTTTGACAGATTTTGCTATTTTTAGCGGTTTTCTCAATTAATCCCATATTAAGGGATTAGGGTTTTGGTATCTACGGAATACATAAGAACATTTTATATATATTGTATGGTGAATGGTTAAATTCGATATAATGAATATAAGAAAGTTTTTCCTGGTTGAGGGTTTCCGATATAAATCTTTGTGTACTATGTGAATGAGCCATTGATTAATTTTTGTTTTGCTTAAGAATCTATATGGATTTCTTTACTTCGCAGGTTTAAAACATACATTTTCACACCTACACAGTAGGAGTGAGGATGATTTGACTTGACCTCTTTTCACACCTATTTTGTTAGGAGTGAGTTCAGATTACACTTGTCTCTTTTCACACCTATGTTGATAGGAGTGAGACAGTGTTTTCCTTGGTCATTTAGCATCAGTTGGGGAGTGCAGTTTGGTAGGCATGTCAGCATATCAAATGCGAGTTGAGGAAATGATAGCAGGGGCTAGCAATTGGTCACGTTGGAAGGTGAGGATGGTCTTTTTCTTAGAGGACCTCGATCTATGGTACATAGTCGAGGCAGTTGTTCTACCCATTCCTATCACTGCCCCCGTCTTGGTGGCAGAGTTGAGGAAAACAAAAAAAAAGGTAAAGAGGACCATTTGTGATGCAGTTCATGACCATATCATACCCCATTTGAAGGGGAGGACTTGTGCATTTGAGATGTGGGCATCTCTTTGCAAGCTGTATGAGAGCTCCAATGAGAACCGAATTATAGTTCTTCATGATCAACTGAGGGGCATTCGCATGCTCAAGGATGAGTCGGTAAATTCATTCCTTAGTCCCTACACTCAGATTAGAGAGGAGCTAGAAGTCGTCAAAGAGATTGCGAACCCTAAATCTTTGGTGAGGAAAGCTATGAATAGTTTCACCAAACCGTGGGGTCCATTTGTACGAGGCATTATTGCCAGGGAGGTCATGCCTACGTGGGAGAGGATGTGGGATAACTTCATCCAGGAGGAGATTAGGCTTGCAGCCAAGGCTTCTGGATAGTGGTAACAGAAGCAACAACATCTTGGTCAGGGTGAGGAGGATCTTTCTCTTAGGAAAAAGGGAAATAATAAGGTCGGCCCTGGGGGTCGGCAGAGTCCCAAGTTTGGGGGTCCACCATAGGGGAGTAGAGGAGAGAGTAGCAGTGGTCAGGGAAGTGGTAAGAAGAGATATATGAGAAAATTTAAGTGCTTTGTTTGTAAGAAGTTTAGGCACTATGTTGGACAGTGTCTGAACAAGAAGAAGAAGAGGGGTGGTACCACAACTATAGCAGAGGAGGTATATTTTCAGACAATTTCAGAGAGAGTGTTCTTTCCTCATATGTTGCACTTCAGTTGAGACAACACCCAGTATTTGGTATATTGATAGTGGGTCTTCGAGCCATATGACTAGAGTTCAAGAGAACTTTACTGATCTCAGAGACACTGAGGTCAGGATAGAGATTTCTCTTGGATATGAAACATTGGTCAGAGTTGTTGGGATTGGCACACTTACCTTTCAGAGAGATATCTTGCCACCTATATCGTTCACGGATGTTATTTATGTCCATGGGCTAAAGAATAATTTTATTTCAATTTCCACCCTCCAGGATAGAGGTCTTGAGGTGACACTCAGAAGCACTGAGGTACTCATTCATCCTTGGGGGTCTTCACTTGCCTCAGGAGAGGTGATTGGAGTGAGGGATGGGAAACTGTTCAAATTTCTTTTTCAACCACTTCATGCATTGGCAGCGAGAAGCGACAACAGTAGATAGTTATGTGAGTTATGGCATCACAGGATGGCCCACCTACATCATGGATCTCTCGAAGGGCTGACAGAGGTTGTGACCGGAGTGCCATAAATCATCATAGAGCATCAGGATGTTTACATCCAGTGTGCACTTAGTAAGTTTACCAATGCATCGTTCCCCAATAGTGACACCAGGTCAGCTGGGATACTGGATTTAGTACACAAAAACGTGTGTGGGCACATCACTTGAAGGTCCTTGAGTGGTTGTGAGTACTATCTCATATTTATTGATGACTACTCAAGGAAGACTTGGATCTATTTCCTGAAGGCCAAGAGTGAGGTCTTTACATGGTTCCAAAATTTCAGAGCTCTTGTGGAGAACTAGTCGGGAAAGAGGATCAAATTCTTGCGGTCAGATAATGGGGGAGAGTATCCCTCGAGATAGTTTGTATAATTTTTTTCCCAACATGGCATTAGAAGATAGATGACCATACCCTACAACCCCCAATAGAACGGGGTTGCTGAGAGGAAGAATTGAGCCATTGCCGGTGCAGCGAGATCCATGTTGCATGATCAGAGTTTGCCTTTGTACTTATGGGTAGAGGCATGTGATACTATACCTTACCTGCATAACAGGATCCCCCACATGATATTGGGAAAGATGAATCCTGAGGAGGCCTTCACTAGTAGGAGGCATGATGTCGAGCACATGAGGATATTTGGGTGCTTGACTTTTTCTCATGTCCCCTCAGAGAGGAGGACAAAGCTAGATCCCACAACCCATCAGGGGATTCTAGTTGGATACTCAGAGGCTTCCAAATCCTATCGCATCTAGATTTTCCCACTTAGGAGAGTGGTGGTGAGCAGAGATGTTATATTTGAGGAGGATAGGGATTTTTAGAGATCTCTTGAGTCGAGAGTTGGACTTGAGGATGATGCAGATTTGTTGATTGCATTCTCAGAGGGAGAAAATCCTTAGACTTCATGTACAGCAGTATCAGGGGTGATAGGGTCACCATGCACAGCTTTAGGGTCACAATCAGAGCATGTTTAGTCAGATGGGGCACAAACTTCAGAGGGAGCACAGACCTCGGGATCTCAGAGTGTTGAGATGAGTTATGAGGAAGACACTCTTGGGCAGAGAGACCTTACTTCTTTGTTTACCACTTCAGGGAAGAGGAGACCTAGATGGTTTCAGGAGACCCTAAAGGAGGCCAGAGAGAATGTAGGGGATCCCAAGAGCTAGATCGGAGAGAGAAGGCCACCAGTCATATTGGGAGCATATTTGGCACTAGTGACGAGTATTAGGGATACTGAGCCATAGAATTTTGTGCAGGAAGTGGACCATCAGGTCTGGAGAGACACCATGGTAGAGGAGTATGACTCTATTGTGCGCAATGATGTCTGGGATGTGGTTATGAAGCCAGTGGGGAAGTTAGTTGTGACTTCCAAGTGGTTGTACAAGACCACGATTGTTGCAAATGGCAACATTGAGAAACACAAGGCTCGTTTTGTGGCACAAGGCTTCTCACAGATTGAGGGAGTCGATTATGACAAGACTTTTTCACCAGTTGCGAGATACACTTCCATTAGGACTATCATTGGCATAGCAGCAAAGATGGGTTGGATCATTCACTAGATGGATGTGAAGACTTCATTTTTGAATGGCTTTATTGAGGAGGAGGTGTAGATAGAGCAGCCAAAAGGATTTGAGGTGAGTGACATGGAGACTCATGTGTGTCTTTTGAGAAAGGCACAATATGGTCTGAAGCAAGATCCTTGAGCTTGGTATTCATGCACTGATACTTATTTTCTTCAGATGGGTTTCGACAAGAGCGATGTTGATCCGAACCTCTATTTCATCATTAGGGGTGAGGACACACTCATTCTCATTTTGTAAGTGGATGATTTGTTCATCATTGGAGGTGAGGATCTCATAGTTGAGTGTAATATGGGACTTTCATCAGAGTTTGAGATGAGTGATATTGGTTTGATGCACTACTTTATGGGTATGGAGGTATGGAAGGAGGAGGGTCACATATTTCTCAGGCAGGGGAAGTATGTAGCAGATATTTTGAGCAAGTTCCATATGGAGGACTGCAGACCTATGTCTAAACCTATGATCACCAACTAGAAGAAGCTTAGAGCTTCAGATAGCCGGTTGGTGGATGCCACAGTTTATAGGCAGTTGATCGGTTCACTCATGTATCTGGTTAACACCAGACCAGATATTTTTTTTGTCGTGAACTCTCTCAGTCAGTACATGGTTGAGCCAAGGAGTGTTCACATGGATGGGGAAAAACATGTCTTGAGGTACATTGATGGGACAGTTGATTATGGCCTATACTATGTCAGAGGAGATGGAGCCATTTTGGTTGGCTACAAAGACTCAGACTGGGAAGGATGTGTTGCTGACAGGAAAAGCACCTCAGGGTGTTGCTTTGGTTTCGGGTCATGACTTGTTTCCCGGTTCAGTCAGAAGCATAAGTGAGTTGATTTGATTTCGACTGAGGGAGAGTATATAATGGCCATTCAAGTCAGTTGAGAGGCCATTTGGATTCATAATATGTCGGTTGGTTTGGTCAGGATATGCCACCGACTGTCATTCACTGTGATAATCAGAGTTGCATAAAACTCTCTAAGAATCCAGTGTTTCATTACTGGTCGAAGCATATTGAGATCAGGTACCACTTCATTTGTGAATGGGTTCAGAGAGGGGAAGTTCAGTTGCAGTATGTATCAACAGATGACCAAGTTGCATATATTCTCACCAAGGCCTTGCCATGGGGAAAACATGTCTACTTCAGAGACAAGATGGGCTTAGTGAGGAACACCTTCCTCGGTAAGAGGGAGTGTTTAGTTTTGTACCTTGGGAAGTGTTCCCCATGTGTTTCTACACTCCTTGACACTTGTGGGATGGACTATACACGTTGTGCCTTGTACTTTTGTCTAATTTCACTTTGACTTAGGATTTTTAAATCAAAAGTGAAATTTAGTCATTTATGCCTAAAAGGACTATTAATTCACTTTGTGGGTGAATTAGAGACATAAAGTGAACTTAGGAAACTTAACCCAAAGTGGGTTATTGAATTAGATACTTCTGGGTAGATCTCAACCATTGATTAGATGGGAGATGAGATGATCTCCATCATTGATATCTTAGGTTTCCTTTTGGAGGTTCAAGAGGGGCGCAAAGGGTGAAGGAGGAATTCATTCTTCATTTTCTCACTTGGAGAGGAAGACTTGGAGCTTTGAGATGAGGATTGTTGCATCATATTTATAGAGCTTGGGTGCATTCTTTCATGGAGGGAGGCATTCAGTTAATAGCATGGTTTATTTACTAAGGAGGTTTCACATCTATGGAGGGTGCACTTACCATAGAGAGTGCATCAGTTGTGGGGAGGAATTCTAGCCATAACATTGCAGTGAGATCAGTTGTAGAGGGAGGCCATCTAGCAGAGCTTCATTCCTGTGGAGGGGTTTTCAAAATATGAGCTCATAGTTTGCTTCTGGAGCAGTTTTAGTGGTTTTGTCAGCTTGTATGTGGGGTGCACCTTCCTAGGGCGCACCTGGAGGTTTTGGACTTGTGTTTCATCTTTGATTTGGTTGTTATTGTATCAGGTTCCTTTATATTTTGTACATGTTGTATTCCACCTTATTCTTTCCTCATATATAGACATATATTCCAAACTGGTTTTTCCCAAGGGAGTTTTATCCAGGGTCATGTTGACCAAAAATACCTGTGTACAAAAATGCATATGTTAGTCTTTTAGATCTGCTTATTTTCAGATGTAAAGATATTTAGGTGTGTTGTATTTATTTTAGTATTTATGTGCTAACTTTTGGTTACTAAAACTACATGCTATAGAACCTAAAATTGCAAATACAATCATAAAAAATAAGCAAGAAGTTGTTGGACTGTTGGTTGTCCTAAAAAAACAACATATACTTTACATAATAGTTGAAACTTAGAGACAAAATGTGGTCAAAGAAAGACCTAGTTGGCAAGCTTGATAGGACCTAAAAATCATCAATAGTGAGGGAGGGAGAGAGAGAGAGGGAGGAGGGAGAGATCATAGAATTTATTCTCTAACCCAACCTTCTGTCAAGATAAGCATATTGTCCTAGTACAGAGGACAGGTTGAAGAAATCACTTGTCATCTTAAGTGAAGGAGACTTGGAAGAAAAGAAACACACTCATTCTTAAGGACAAGACTCCAGGTTCCAGGTTTGATTAATTAAGATGATAAGATTCAAGTTGCACATGACAAGTTGATAACTACCCCTTTACAAGTTGAATTAGCAGTCTTTGAAAAGAATTATACTTGGTAGCATATGATCATATTGAGATAAATGCTTAATGTAATCATTTTCCAGATACAACTAACATTCCTCTAGGAGAAATTTCTTGTGTTAGTTCCAGGTTGCCATGGAGGAATGTTTTATCACAACACTATAAGAGTTTTGACCTCATTTCATATCGCATTTCTTACTTTTGATCTTTGCTTCAGACAGGTCACAAGTGATAGCTCTAAAGGAGCCACTGTGATGATTATTCGTGCTATTGGTTTATCTAATATTATCAAAAGAGTATTATTCTTGCTTGTTGTTTTGTTGACCTTGTTTCAGGTCACAGGTGATGACCTTAAGGAAGCTATAGTGAAGGTTGCAGAAGGAAACATATTAGATGAGATATGAAGCAGACTATGTACATGACCATACACACTCATGTACCAAAGAAGATGAAGAAGAAGCTATCTTTTGAGTTTCAGAGTATCTCATATGAAGATTGATTGAAAGGAGTAGAAGGCTCCAAAGATGATTGAACATTAGAACAAGAACTCACAGTAGAATTGTTCAAATATTAATGAAGTCACCTTGACGGGAAGCAAAACTCGTTTGAAGATTGACCTAGTCTTTCATATTTAGACTTGGAATTCAACACCAGGTATAGCATTTAAGAGATGATAAAGTCCTTGTAGACTCAGAAGAAATAGAGAGTAAGATTGATCTTAGAAAGGATCAGATGAAGAGACAACTTTCGGGACTGGGAGACGGATGTTGTGAGAAGACTAGATCGTAGCTTTAGAAACTTCTAGGATATATGAAATCTCATGGGAATATTCCCTTTTTTTAGCAACAGAGAAGGAAGCCAGTCAGAAAGACTAGGATATGGATTCTTCTGTGAGACTAGAAGAGAAGTTAGTATTGACTTCCAAGATTGATCTATACAGATCAAGCATGTTGCAGATGTATAAAATCATGATGTGTGTCTAGAGGATTCTCCCAACAAGAGGAATAAGACTATGACGAGACACTTACTCTAGTAATTGAAGAAATAGTTCCAATATTTATAAAGACAACCAGAACAACCATGATTCATATATAGTATGATATGTAGGGGGAGAAATCCCCATATTGAGTGGAAGTTGGTGCATTACATTAGTTGGGTCATGGAGACATGACTACATTGAAATATAGAGTTACCTCCATGAAAGAAGAAGAGATACCTTCAGTATCATTTATTGAGCCACTCTCATATGAATTTGTTGCCATAATGGAGTAGAGGAGTCACTACCAAACTTCAGTAGTCACAGTGAGAATGGAGAAACCATTCCCAGTTATAGAGCAGGTGCAGGTGTAGAGTACCAATTCCAAAAGGAACAGTTGCAGAAAAAGGAGAGAACATACTCTCAAGAAGTGAGGCAGATAGTTCCTTGCAGAGAGCGCATAGAGCTAGAACATGTTTGCACAGATTGAGTTGCAGCTGATAAAGTGTACTAGATTGGTACAATGTAATGTGAAAATTTGGTTTGAGGATTGAAGATAGAAAGAATCAACTCTACAAGTTGAAGGAAGCTATGTACGTGTTGAAGCAAGTTCCTAGAGCTTGATTTACAGTTTCCTGAAGAGCTTGGGATTTACCAAGAGTAAAGTTGATTCTAACCTTCATCTCAAGGTTATGAATGATGAGCCAGTGATGTTACTACTATATGTAGATGATGTATTCTTAACAAGATGAAGAAAATATCATCTCAGATTGCAGAAGAAGCTCGCTACAGAGTTTGATGGAAGACCTAGATGCATTATGTCTTAGGTATTGAAGTTTGGAAGAGCACAGAGAAGATCGTCCTTAACCAAGGGAAGTATCCAGTTAAAATGAAGAGGTTTGACATGTTGAAATGTAAATCCATGTACACACCCATGAAACGAAGTTGAAGCTCCTAGCACATACCTTGTCAGAATTGGTTGATGTTACTCTGCACAGACAAATTATTGGTTCAGTGATGTATCTGATGAATACCACGCTAGATATATGTTTTTCCTTGAGTCAGTATATGGTAGAACCCAGACATGTTCACATTGTTGTTGAAAAACATATGATGAGATACCTTAATGGTACGTTGGATTTTGGTCTCTATTATACTATAGATCATGACTTCAATCTAAGTGGTCACAACGATTCATATTGAGTTGGGAGTGCTTATGATAAAAATAAATAAAAAAATAAAAAGAGCACTTCAGGATGTTTTTTCAGTCTAGACTGAGCTATGACTTCATGGCAGAGTAGGGAGAAATTCATCATTTCTCCAAGCATGGAAAAAGTGGAATACATTGTTGCATGTTCCACCAGTTGTGAAGCCATGTGACTTTGGATGTTGTTGACAGATCTATTTGATCTGGTAATGGAAGCCACCGTGATTCTATGTGATAACCAAGTTGTATAAATATGATGGAGAACCATGCTTTCCATTATGAGTCAAAGAACATAGATATCCGGTATAACTTCATTCATAATATGTGTTAGAGAGGAGCCATAAAGATCCAATATGTTAGCACATATGAACAAGTTGTTGATGTGTTGACCAAGCCTCTATATCATGTAAAGTTTGAGCACTTTCAACATAAGCTTGGTGTATTCCGTAAGGACCTCCCTAGAAAGGGGGAGTAGTGGTGTGATGCCAACCCCATGATGATGTGACAGTCGAGTGTTGTGATGCCAACCTTGTCATGATGATGTGATAGTCGAGTGTTGTGATTCCAGCCTTGTGTTGATGATGTGTCAGTCGAGTGTCGTGATGCCAGCCTTGTGTTGATGATGTGCCAGCCTAGTGTTGTGATACCAGCCTTGTGTTGATGATGTGCCATCCTAGTTTTGTGATGATGTGTCAGGCTAGTGTTGTGATGCCATCCTCTTGTTGCTGATGTGCCAGCCTCTTCTTGATGATGTTCCAGCCTAGTGCTATGATGATGTACCAGCCTCGTGTTGTGATGATGTACCAGCCTCATGTTGTGATGATGTACCATCCTCGTGTTGTGATGATGTGCCATCCTCATGTTGTGATGATGTACCATCCTTGTGTTGTGATGATGTACCAGCCTTGTGTTGTGATGATGTACCAGCCTTGTGTTGTGATGATGTGTCGGCCTCGTGTTGTGATGATGTGTGTCAGCCTCGTGTTGTGATGATGTGTGTTAGCCTCATGTTGTGATGTCAGCTTCATGTTGATGATGTTGTGTTTCTATTCTCATACTATGATGCCAGCTCCGTGTTGATGATATTGTGTTTCTATTCTCATACTATGATGCCAGCTCCGTGCTGATGATATTGTGTAGACATATTCATGTTGTGATGACATCTTCGTGCTGAAGATTCTCAGCCTAGTGTTGATGTTGATGATGCTCCAACCTTTGTGCTATGTTGTTGTTGATGTTGATGATACTCTAGCCTTTGTGATGTGTTGTTGTTGTTTTTGATGATGCTCAAGACTTTGTGTTGTGATATTGTTTTTGTTGATGTTGTATCAACCTTGTGTTGTTATTGAAGATGATGATGATGATGCCACTTCAGCTTCTTGATGAATATGATGATGATGCCACTTGATCTTCTTATTGAAGATGATGATGATGATACCACTTCAACTTCTTGTTGAAGACATGATGATGATGTTGTTTCGGCCTTCATGATGAAAATGATGATTTTACTTTAGCCTCATTCTAAAGAAGATGATGATGCCTCATGCTGATGAGAATGATGATGCTATTCTATATCCATGTTGTGAATGATGATGATGATGAGAAAAAACTTATGATGATTTATAGATACTCTAGTTAGTGTTCCAATATGTTGTTGATGATGTTTCCCTCTGTCTCACCTGATGTTGTTGTAGAATACCCTTCTTGTTAAGGGGAGTGTTGAAATATAATAACTACAAAGAGTATTCTATTTTATTATTGATGTATTATTCATTAGATCAATCCCCTTTTGTGGATTGATCATGTCGAGCATTGTAAATGACCAAATCTCTTTTTGCGGACTATTCAAACCCTAATTTTAATATCCATAACGAGAAGTCATCCCCGAGAATTAATTAAAGTGGTTATAAACACCCAGAAGGAGAAGTCGGCCCTGCTAGTGAAAAGACACGTCCTTTCATCACCTGCCAGATTGTATAAATAAAGGAGGCTAGCACCTCATTTGTTAACTCACTCACTTGTTCATCAGAGCGCAAGTTTGGAGTTGTAGTTGGAGAAGAAGGAAGAGAGAGAGAGGCGCATACTTGGGAGAGGACTTTCTATATTGTTTGGTTTATTCTCTTGGCATTGTATTCGCTATCTATATTAAGGAATTTTTTGTTGGGTTTTCTTCCCCATGAGGGTTTCCCAAGATGATTGATGTGTCTATTTTGATTGTGTATTTCTCAGTGATCCAATCTATGTTATGGTTATCTAGTGAATTGAAAATAAACCTAATAATAGCTTAAACCTTAACAGTGGAGGGAGGGAGAGAGATGGAGGGGGAGGAGGGGAGACAAAGAGAGAGTAAGCAAGGGAAGGAGTGACAAAGGGAGGAAGAGAGAGCATGGTAGTTGTGGGGGAGAGAGGGAGAAAGAGATAGAGAAAGAGAGGGAGTGATCGAGGGAGGTGTTGGGGCTCAGAAATGTCCTATTCTCATCCACCTTTCCATTCATCATTCTTCACATTTCATCGCCCCATTAACCTTTCACCATATCATTTCCATAAGTATACTTGGGTTTCACCTTATTGTTCTCCATTTTATTCATTTTAGTATTTAAAAGGAATTTGTGATTAAATGTTAGAAAGTCAACATGTTTTCATATATATCTGAAATATGTGTGAGATTTGTAATGTGTAGGAATATGTGAAGGATTAATTAAAAGGACTTCTCAAATACTTCCTCTACCATTTCAATATTTGAGGAGATAATTCAAGCCCATTCCAAGGAGAAGATCATGGAGATTTGGTTGGAATATCTTATCTAAGATATATGAGAGATATGTGTGAGGATTTAAAGGGATTATATTTTGTAATA
>SNQJ01S0142573.1:3645-16659 GCA_010110895.2 Picea sitchensis
TGCGTGTGCGTCTTTGGTTGACCAATAGTATCATGCCCTCAATATTTTATGGGAAGTATTCGCTCATACAAAGTGTCCACCTATAGGACCATCGTGAAGTTCTCTCAATACCTTTTCAACATCTTCCTTTTCCGGACATCTAAGTAACATGCCATCATAATTCATGTGGAACAACACAAAATTTATGAGACGGTACTAGGAAGATTTTAACCTAAGAGCTCTCCTTTCCCTAGGATTTTGATGTTCAAGACAAGTACCATGATGGAGGAGGTAAAATATATCTACATACCATGAGTCTTAACCTAGTGGGATGTACAGTGCCTCACTGCATCACAACAAGAGTTCATTTTCCTAGCCTAAATTATATGATTCTACTAGGTCTTGGGATTATGCTACCAACTTACACAAACCTTGCCCCCTAACTATATTTGTTGGCTTGATGTCTAGAACAAATTCTTGGATAACATCCATCCAATTCCCTCTTCTTTCTCCCATTTCCTGTTTTGTAAATAGTGACCTTACTGCAGGGTGAGGTACTATGACTTTCGTGTGATTCTTCAAGATATAGGATCTAAAATGTTTTACTAATTTGTAGACAACATATACTTATTTATCAATAGTTGGATACTTAAGCTCGTGCCCCTGCAAGTTGGTACTCATTAATGAGATAGGGGACTCCTTGTTTTCATTTTCCTTCTGAGTCAGAACTGCAACTAAAGATTGGTCAGAAGCAAAGGTATAGAGAAATAAATCTCTACTAAAATCAAGGATACGTAATAAATGAGCTTGGGAGATATCGGCCTTGATATTTTCAAAGGCTTCCTTTTCTTCTTTGTTCCATTTAAACTTTGCATCCTTACAGATCATTTTTTGCAATGGCTTAATTGTTCCTACAAAGTTGGGGGTAAATTTCCTCATGAAGTTTATCTTCCCGAAGAAAGATTGCATAGCCTTTTTGTTGTGAGGGGGAGGGAGTTGAGAAACTGACTTGAATCGCTCGAGGTTAATATTGATTCCATCTTTATAAATAATGTGACCCAAGGGTTTTCCCCCATCTACACCAAAGATGGTCTTCTTTGGGTTCAAAGATATTCCATACTTCCCGCATCTTTCAAAAATATGAGTTAGATGGGCAATGTGGTCTGACCTATTCTTGGAATAGACCGTGACATCATCTAGGTATACCACTACACATTTGTTTATCAATCCTATGAATTCTACATGCATATCCCTTTGAAAAGTGGCTCCTGCATTTATCAACCCGAATGGCATGTGATCCCCATTTAGTTCGGAAAGTTGTCTTCAATCTGTCTTCTTTTGAAACTGAAACTTGGTTATATCCTCAGAACCCATATAGAAGTGATAACATCTCATGTTCGAAAATAGTTCAAGCATAAGTTGTTCCATGGGGGGAACAGGGTAAATTTATTTTTCTGAGGCCCTATTCAAATTTATGAAGTCAACTTATAGACAAATCTCTCATGAATTTTTTTTTACGGGCACTAAATTAGCTACCCATGAAGAGTGTCTCACTTGAAATATAATTTTTGCATCCAGTAGATTTTTAAGCTCCTTGTGCATCAAAGGCTGAAGAGATGGATGAAACTTCCTTATCTTTGGATGAAATGGTTTAACCTCTAGTCTGAGAGGAATGGTGTGTTGGATAATCATAGTGTCATATGTTTTCAAGTCTTGGTAGGACCATGCAAAAACATCTTGATATTCCTTAAGAAAATTTAGGTAAGATTTGTTCTCATCAAAAGATAATGACTTTTTGAGGTTGATATTCTTAGGATTATTAGCAGTTCCTAAATTTATAACTTCGTAGGCGAGACAGGATCTACCAATTTTGACATTTTCTAGGTTCTTAAACCTTTCTCATAGATCAAAGAGGTTTTCAAGATTGACTACTCCACTGGACATTTTATGGAGCTTAGGTTGGGTGGTACTATCGTCTTTACCTGTTTTATGCTCCTCGCCTTCTTTTTCAACCAAAATTTCCTTAAATACTTCATCATCAATAGCTAAGTCTTTGAAATTTTCTTCATTAGTTAGGAAGGATATAATCTGCTCATCTCCCTCAAATACCCTCCAATTGGTAATGTTATTGGGGATATATGTATTGAATAATAACTCGATATCAAACCTATAGGACTTATAGCCTTCAAGGGGAACTATCCTCAAGGCTTCTATAGCCAGAGAATCAACAAGTACATTCTTAGATCGAGGGATAGTAGTGATCTTGAATGCTTGATATTTTTCTATCAATTTGTGTACTTCCTGCTGGTAGTTTCTTAGGTGAGATGAATTGTAATGTATGGTATTATTTACCTGTCTCACAATGATTTCAGAATCTCCAAAGAAACTAATCCCTTAATTTTTAGGTCAATGGTCTTCTTGAGTCCTTTGACCAAGGCCTCGTATTCAGTAGTGTTATTTTTACATTCAAACTCCAGTCTACATGATAAGAAATTGTGTTTACCTACTGGATCAATGAAGATGCATCATGCACCAAATACTTCCTGGGATTTGGATCTGTCAAAGAATAAAGTCCCAATTTTAGAGATGAAGTTAGGAACTTTCTTGTTAGGGTCTATGCTTGGGGCTTCAATTTTGTTTTCTAAGATATGAACTTAGAATCCTTGGTCAGACTTGTTGCATTCTTCAATTATTTTTTATTTGTCTTGCAGTAGTAACTTTCATTTCTATTGGAACAACGCTTCATATATGCAAGGCGAGAAGTTCCTCAAATCCGAGTCACGAGAATAATTTCCTAATACAAGAAATTATGTTGAAGAGGGTTCATTTGGGGATTATCTATCAGTGACAGTATGTTTTATATACTTTTCCCTATCAATCTTGATCATGTTGGAATGCTCTTTCAATGGCATCCATAAGTGGGATCATTCGGTGTTGAAGTAACCATGTAATTTTTTCAACCAGTCTCGATTTAACAACATTCCATAAGCTTCTGGAATATCTACGACAATCATGTCAATGACTTGGTGAAACTTTGGATTCGAGACAATATGGATCATAACATCCTTTACTTCATTGATTACTTTGAATTCAGTTCTGTCTAATTGTATAATGTGTGTATCACATTTGGTAGGGGTTGCATTCAACTTTTTATACATAGAATAGGGCAAGACATTTGAAGATGCACCAAAATCGACCAAACAGTTATGCAAATTTTAGTTAAAAATTTCAAACATTAATAAAAAAAGGAGGGACAAATAGCCTATATTTCTTGTCAGTGGATGTTGAATTTATATTTGACTTTTTGGTTTCCCCAGAGGTGATTTTTCCAATGTTTGAATTTGGTTTTACCATGGGTTTATCTTCTTCTTTTAAGGCTTGCAACAAAAGGTCCTTTTGTTGGSGAATGTTGGCACAGGGGCAGACCTAGGGTTCAACGCTTCAACAACGCACCAACAAAACCCTAACTACCATCCCTTTTGGTAACACCTGCGAAGAASATGAAGTCTCACCCGAGGTAGAGGCAGGGGGGTTGCATGACTCAAGTGTCTACAAACTAGCTGGGACACAGATCTGTGATCACAATACTTAACAGAGCACTTAGCCAATAAAATTCATTAGTCTTTAACCCTTATTCACATTGCAGGTTAAAACCCTAATTACAAAATAATGCAGTATCAATCAAGATCTAAGAACGTCTGACCAGTTAGCACATAGCATCAGAGCAGATCTAGCATTCATTCATATATAAGAACTAAGCATAAATGGATCTTATCTGTCATGCATCAAGAAAATAAACACATAAACAACACGATCAACATAGCACAAAGCATAATAACACAGGATATATGTGGTTCACCCTAGTTTGGGGCTACATCCACCAATTCTTCTTCTCTTCTTTATTAGTCTCCTTCAATCTTCTTACATGCACAGAGCCACAAATCCAACTCCGCATAGGACAAGAGATCTTTATGCACCTTTCCAAGTCCTCCTTCCTCGAGTTAGGTCAAAGCACAGAGCCTTTACACAGTCTATTTTCACCGAGCACTTACAAAATGCTTTCACTTAGCTTTGCAAGCCTTAACACATTCGTGCACAAAGCCAACTATTCATGCACTAAGCGAAATACCACTCTAGCACTTAGCCATCAGCCTCTCCTTACATCGCCTAGCTACTTATTTATACATTACAAAAAGGGCCTAAACATGGGTAAGACCCATGGGTCAACATCCCATACCCGTTACATAAACCCTAAAACCCAAAAAGACCACAAAAAGGGTGAGATCCCGCAATCTCTACTTTGCCTAGGCGCTCCATCTTCGACCAGCCTGTTGAAGTCCCAAAAGTGGTCAAGCATGACTAGTGTTTCCTCAAAACCTGGTCAAGGGCCAACAAGCCCCCAACACTCACCTGTGACTCACCCTGAGTCACCCTGATCTGGGAAAATCTGCTTCGAAGGCCTCGATCTTAGCTCAAGTTGCCTCAACTTGTTGCTTTGCCAGAGCCTCCTGCTCGACAAACTCTTGAATGATTTGCTCAGTGACAGGCCCTTCCAGGCATTGTTCCACTGTGGAGACCACCTATTCCAACTGTGATCCTTGTCCCTCGATCTCTTCAAATAGGGTGCAGGCTTCGTCCTGCACCAATTGGAGTCGCTTTGTCACCTCCATAACTCAATTCTGGATGGTAGTGACCTACTGCTGAATTGCACGCAACTCCTGCGACCTTTTCATCTTCTCTACCACTGAAAGCAACTTCAATTGCGCTTGCATTGTCGATGCCTATTGTTTCTCCTCCTGGAGTTGTGCCTCCAATCTCCTCAGCTTCGGGTCGTCTGCAAGGCACTCATAGGTCTGTGCACTTTGGTTACTTAGTTTCTTGCATTCTAAAGCCAACGCCTTGATTTGTTCGACGGGGAGTTTCTTCCCTCTGGTCTCGCACTTCTTGCAGAGTGCTCGACACTGCTTGTAGTTATAACTTTGCTACTCTTGCTTGAAGTTGTTGAATGGCCTCAGTGAGCTTCCCCACTTGGCTCTCAGTTGTCTCTTCTTCTATCTGAGCCAAGCCCGACATAGAGAGAAGTGATCTAGTTATTACTTCTCTAACCCCCATCTGCTCTGTGAGAAGCTGGTCTTTTTCTCTCTGGATATGCTCTCTGTCTTCTTCAAACTTCACCCGGAGGTCATCTTTCTCTTGTTGCGCAACTCGAAGTTTCTCTAGGGATTCCTCCTGTGCTTGCTTCAAGGCCTTTATGGCATGTTATTTTTCTTCATGTACTTGTCGAAGGCGAGCCTCCGTCACATCTGCTAATCTGCGTAATTGGGTGGGCTCATCCCCCAATTCTATACCTTTTGATGACGATGACGTAGTAGACACTGTGTGGCTTGAATAGAGAGCTTGTTGTACCTCTTTCAGCTCTACCTTGATTCTGTCATACATCATTTCCTGCTTCGCTTCATTTCGTTGTAATATATCCTCTGAGGCATCTTCGATAGCGGTGATGATGAGATGGATATCATCCACCGTGAGTACATTCTCGCACTGAGTCTTATTGGCTCGGGATTTCTTTCGCGCTGAGGGTTTCTTTGGAGAAACCTTCCTTTTCTTCAATGTCTCGACCTCTGTAAGGGGATACTTTGGTGGTGTTACTTCACCCTTTTCCTGCTTGTCTTCTTCCCCTTCCTCATCTTGGTTTACTTTGTCACCTCCTCCTCCTCCAGGTGAATCAGACGCAGTTTCCTCCGATGCACAGTTTATCTCTTGCACTTCTTCCTTCTTCTTCTTCTTGGTGCTTCTTGGTCCATCATACTCCTCTTGAGTGACCAAAGGAATTTCGATGATGTTGGCGTCGGAGAGTTCTTCATCTCCAAACGGTACAAGGAATTCGGCCGACCATTCCTTGGTTATCTCCTCCATATCTTCCTCAATCAATTTGTAGTAAGACTATAGCTCCTCCTTGTTTTCATCCCCATGCGCAGTGATATATATGAAGTGTCAGTCTGCGCGGATCTTTGCGAGTGGCCTAAACTGATGGAGTGTATTCGGCATCATTCGGAGGAAAGATTCAATGGACCGCATGAGTTGTAGGTAGTAAGTGTGGAAGACAACCTTCGACTGCCACTGCTTCGCCATATCTCTGGAATACCACAAGATGGTGAACCTCACGACCAATGGTTCAGATGGATCGACTTCAGGGAATGTCGCTCCCTCTGGCATCTCCCAAGTGACAAATGCAATAAGAATCAACCGCCAACTAAAGTGGAATTCATAACCTTGGTCTTGCGCTTCACAATAGTCCTTCTCCAACTCATTGATGAGGTAGCTCACCCAGTTCATCTACATGCTTTCGACGCACTTCCCTGCGAGGTTGGCGATGAACCCCATGACTTGCATCAGTCTTCTCTTCCTGACGATCTTTCCCACTATCAATTGACAATATAGGCACACTTTTCCATCTTGGATGGAGGCTACCTTGTAGCCTCGCTTCCCTTTCTCCACATCGCCATACGCCTCCTTTATTCGCTACGCCAGAGAGCGATCTGCAGCCTTCCCTAGGTAGAATTTCAGAGGGTTTGGTCCCTGCATGCTTAGTCCAGTAATGAGGTGGCTCAGTGTCGGATCCATAGTGATGCACCTATCCAACCATAGGTACCCGACATGGAAGCATGACAGGAGGAGTTTAACGCACATGTTAACCTTCTGATGTCTACTGAAGTGTGGGATCTTCATCACATTTAAGATAGTTAACCTTGCGATCTCCTTGATCCACAGCTAGGGAACTATCTTAGGCTTGTTCCTAGTCATCTTTGTCAGGTATCTATGCAGTGCAATCATTCCATAATTCTTCCTATCGTCGAGGTTAAAATCACTTATCTTGAGAGTTGGGATCAGTCCCAATTGTGGTCCTACTGTGCATATCCCTTTTGGGAGGTACAAAGTGATGAGTGTGTACTCAAAATCTCCTGGGACGTTGTCACGGCTAACCGCGCTAGCCAGAGGCGGGATGTAGTTGGGAAAGACCGACGGGATCGGCTTTGCGTTCGCCAGGTCATCGCGGTGCTTTCTTATTTTCTCGGTCGCTGTTCGGGATGGCCCAGATCGATGTCCAGTCGAGGGGGATGCTTGCAATCCTCTCATCGATGAGGCATGTACTCCTGCGGACATGACTTTCTCATCCATAAGGTCTATTAAGATCTCCTCCATAAACTTCTCTCTTGCGTTGCATTCTCCCGACATACACGCTCGTGGTCAAATATCTCAGGTAGGCACGATAGCAATTAGTTCTTTGTTATCTCAGATAATCACAATTTTCAAAAGTGTCCACGATGAGGCATTTGACGGATTAAATAAGAAACGTTGTAACAGATTCCTTCAATGGATCTAAATGCCTTAATCAATATGAATCCATCCGTTATGGCGCAGTCTCAATGGTCCGATGGTGATATTTCCATAAATAACTATGTTTCCAACCATTCTGGAGCGTCATTCCAACGGTCAGGACACCTCCAACGGTCATATAGCTTTGCCATGGCGAAGTTCCATTCTGTGTTGTTCTGCTATTCCGGCAAGGTTCAAGTTCTGCAAACCTGCTACTTGTGAAGTCTTTTATGGAACCTCCTACAATTTTTCTAAATTTTCTTTCTTCTTACTGAGCTTTCTGGCCTTCTTTCTTGTGATCCGAGTCTCTGGATTCCTCTTTCTAATTTTATTCTTATCAGCTCTTAGCATAGTAACTTCGCACTGTTGAGGGTCTTTCAAAGGGTTCGAGTGGAATACCACTTCTCTTATTACTTCTGGGGTAGGTTCTCTTCTCTCTCGCGTGGTTAGGTTCTTTAAGCCTTCTTGCGTTCTTTTAACTCTGACAGCTAGGTCTCTGGCCCTCAGTGGCTTCGACCCTTCCTCTTCTTCTTCTATTAGTCATGCTATTTTCTTGGCTATGAAGTCCCTTAATTCTTTCTTTTTTTGTTTTGTGGCTACCTCTTCTTCTTTCCTTCAGGTCTGATCTTTCTCAATCTAGGTCTTTCCTAACAAAAGTGCAAAATGAGCGATGTTCTCAACAAACTTAATGACCTCAAATTCTTCTTTTGTCGATGTTCCATGGGAAATCATAGGTACATGAGTAAGTCTTCCACATAGGGTTATCATGTTTCCTTTAAACAATTCTATCCATCCCAATGAAGGAACCATATCAGGCCTTCCCAAAATTTCCCAAGTGCTTTCTGGCATGATATTCACCTGTGTTTCCTCATCCAGAACACAGTCTATGTCGAAGTCTCCTATTCTTGTTTCTATGCACTCCTTCTCTTTTAAGATCTCCGGTAACTTATGTCTCTGTGATCATTCAATGTTTCTTTCATCTGCAATAATATAGTCTCTGATTCTTTCTGGTGCTCTACCATATTCTTAGTCTCTTGACCTTCTTCATGGTTTTCTTGTCTCAGGTTCATATTTTCAACTTTAGCAATCATTATGGGGCAATCCAAAACCTCATGATCAACAACTTTACAACAAAGACAAATAGGACCTATACTAGGGCATTTCTTAGCAAGATGTCTTGGTCTTCTACAGCTATAACATAGTGTCAATCCTCTCTTTCTCTTGAACGATCCCCAACCTTTTTTGTATTGCACACTGGGATCACAGTGTTGGACCTACAAAAATTTATTTCTAGGATCCTGCATCCACTTATTAGTCCAAAAATTATTTCTATGCATAGGAATAACATATCTTTCACTATCTTTATCAAATCTTCTTTCTTCTAGTTGTGCCCTAGTTTTCAAACTAGGAAAAAATCTATCAAACATATTGAAATCCATACTTTTGAAACAAAAAATTTCACTTATCTTACCTTTACCAGAGCACAAAGATTTAAGATCTTACCTCTTTTCTTCATATTTGGTTCCCTTCTTAGCACAGAGCTTCACAAGTCAAATAGAATACTGCACACTACAAAAACATATCTACGCATAGAGCTTTCTCTTTTCTTCAGTTCCCAACAATCACAGTTTCAGGTCCCAGCAACAGAACCCTTTGTTGGCACAGGGGCAGACCCAGGGTTCAACACTTCAACAACGCACCAACAAAACCCTAACTACCGACCCTTTCGGAAACACCTACGAAGCAGATTAATTCTCACCTGAGGTAGAGGCAGGAGGGGTTGCAGGACTCAAGTGTCTACAACCTAGCTAGGACACAGATGTGTGATCACAATACTTAACAGAGCACTTATCCAATAACATTCATTAGTCTTTAACCCTTATTCACATCACAAGTTAAAACCCTATTTACAAAACAACGCAGTACTAATCAAGATATAAGCATGTCTGACCAGTTAGCACATAACATTAGAGAAGATCTAACACTCATTCATATATAAGCACTAAGAATCAATGGATCTTATCTGTCATGCATCAAGAACAACATGATCAACATAGCACAATAACACAGGATATACGTGTTTCACCCTCGTGTGGGGCTACGTACACCAAATCTTCTTCTCTTCTTTATTAGTCTCCTTCAATCTTCTTACATGCACAGATCCACAAAGCCAGATCCTTCGTCCCTAAGTTAGGTCAAAGAACAAGGCCTTTACACAGTCTGTCTGCACCAAGCACTTACAAAACACTTGCACTTATCTCTGCAAGCCTTAACACATTCGTGCACAAAGCCAACTATTCATGCACTAAGCCAAATACCACTCTAGCACTTAGACATCGACCTCTCCTTACATCGCCTGGCTACTTATTTATACATTACAAAAAATGCCTAAACATGGGTAAGACCCATGGGCCAACATCCCATACCCATTACATAAACCCTAAAAACCAAAAAGCCTGCAAAAAGGGCGAGATCCTGCAATCTCTGCTTCGCCTGGGTGCTCCATCTTCGACCAACCTGTAGAAGTCCCAAAAGTGGTCAAGCATGACCAACATTTCCTCAAAACCTGGTCAAGGGCCAACAGTGGAATTCTACACAAATCTATGATAGAAATATTTGACTTCACCTTTTTCAAATCCTCTACCACATCATATTCTATCTTTGGTACTTCTTGGGTTGGAAATTTAGGGGAAAAACTAAGTAAAGGAGTTGACTTGGTCGAGGAGGTGGTGTTCTCGGGTTTCTTTGGATCCTAGGATATAATAGGTTTATTTTGTGTGACAAGACCATTACTCCTTGTTTGGACCACCAATATCTCATTAGGCAGTTCTTCCTCTTCGGTGGGATCATCGGAAGGTGACGTGTGATTGATATCCCACAAAACCATAGTTGTTTGTTCAGGTGGATCACTAACCTCATTTTCCGTAGTGTTTGATGCTTGGTCACCAAGTTGCTCGGTTAGGGCACACCCATCCAAGAAGTGACTGGCCATTAAATTCATGGAATTCACCCATTGGGGGAAATCCTTTTTCAAATGGTGTTCTTGGTGATAATTGAAAAAGCAATTAGAGGCCACTTCTCCTAAGTCAATATTTGGATGGGAGATGTTCTATGGCCTTGTAAGGTGATGGTTTCTTGAAAAATGGAATGTAAGGCCTCTGGTTAGAATTTCCTTCACCTGCATTACTTTTCATGTCTATAATTTTGATAGATAATTTCTTTACCATCCTTTGTAGACTTTCCATATCAACATTATATTTTTCGTCATTTTGTTCAGGTTGTTTACCTGTTAGTCTAGTTAATAAGAGTCATCTTCTAGGTTTTTGTTGAGTTTCTTTATTTGCTAGAGATAACTGACTCTCTTTGAATCCTTTCATTTGGAACTCAATGGTTTTTTCCTCTTCAAAATTCTTACCTAAGGTAGGTTTAGCATCTCTTTTCATGAACATACAGATGAAGGTTGGTAATGTGTTTACATATACCTCGATCTGTAGTTCTTGAGTAGGTATGTCTTCTGATTAAAATTTATTAAGGATTGTTGTAAACCTCTGATTTAAACCTTTCACTTTTTCCTTAGGGCCCATGGTGGAAGAAAAGAGTTCTACCATCAAGGCTCTTGTGGTTGTTTCTTCAACAATTTTTTCTAGGAAATCCTTCTGAAATTTTGTCCAACTCGTTATGGAACCAACTGGTAGATTAGAATACCAGGTTGAGGATGATTTGTCAAAAGTGTATGGGAAAATTATACATACAAAATATTTGTGTTGAACATTCATCAACCTTATTGCCAGTATGAATTTCTTGATGTGGTATTTAGGAAATCCATATGTTTCAGGGTCAAACTTGGGAAGAAGCTTCTCTGGATTCCTAGGTAAGATATGCAACTATCCTATTATATACAAGGCACCCTGTCCAACCAAGTTTGGTTATTTATAGGTTGGTTTTTACCCTATGGGATGTTTTCATTGTTATCCCACATGTTGTCTACTTTGTCGTCTGAGCCCTCCGAATTGGATCCCTCTACTTTGGACTCAAAATTTTCTGGTTCAGAAAGGGTACTTACTAGTGGAGTGACAATTGACATTTCAAGAATTAGACTAAGAGGTTGTTCGATTTATGTCAAGAAGGAATCAACTAGATGCTCAACTATGTGAACAAAAGTGTGGCATGGGGTATCTACAACTAGTCTCATAGTTCTCTTTCTATGAGGGAGGAATGGAGCTAATGGTAGTGCCCCAATCTATCAAGCATAAGCCCTGGTAATTCTTTTGAATGCGTCAATATCTTCGTGAGGGATAAAATAGGGTATATTTGGATGAATGCTTGTGTCTTTCTCAATGTGAGGCAAGTTAATAAGAGTGGGAGTACCTTATTTGTGAGGTTTTCCTTGAAAAAAATAGCCATGCATATGGGTTGTTACGAATCTATAGGTTGTTTGGAATCTATCTCTATTGGTAGCAGAAATATGACTAGACATGCATTCATGGGGACCTCCTGCATGAATTTTAGGGGTAGGATTCCATTTTACTTAATAGAAGGAATCACACCCGAACACGAGATCCAATTAGACTCCTCTCTATTTGGGGTAGCATGATTCTCTAGATTTGTGGTCTGGTGAGTTTTTCGATGGACTTTAACTTGTTTTTGAAAGTTTTTTTTCCAACTGTAAATATTTTTTTACAATTTAATTCTTTATTGTTTAGACATGCAAAATTTGAAACTAACTTAAAAGACTGATTTATTTTGGAGAAATTTGGGCCTAGGATAACCTTTAGCCAACGATATGTAAACAACACTTGAGCATAAGTAATATTAGAAATAATACCACCATTAGTCAAGTATTAGATATTCTTTAAGAAATGAAAGAAATAACATGCATGAAACCACACATAAGAACATATTAGCTAGAAATAATTATGCACATCACTTATATTTAATAAACTAAAGCATCACTGATTTTTTACCAACATTAATTCATCATCTACAAATTATTCAATATAACTCAAAATAATAAGGATCTTACTAAAAAGGCTTGTAGTTGATCACGAGACGCAGAACAATACACAAATCAAGTCACATCCAAAAACTTGGCAAAAAATTGTCTTTGGCTCAATCTGATCTTCTCAATTAATTCTATCTTCAAAATAGTTCTCAGCATTGACTATCAAGTTCATACAAAAACAATCGACCCTTGTTACATGGTCAATTTTTTTATTTATAAAATGAGATTGTCTGAAAATTGTTCCTAGTCTAGTCCTGGTAAAGAAAACAAAAGTAACGTGGACTAATCCATGTGTATTCTTCCAGTTATCCTTTAGTCACCGGAATAGGTTTGCCTCATCATATTCGTACCATTAGACGAATATATCATCACAAGTGTGGATGTAGGGGAATCAATGTTGCTCCATAGGTGAGTTGAGCACATCCTTCTTCTCCATTGCCCAATGCTTGAATTTGTCCATCCTAGTTCCCAAGTATTGTAGGACCACTGAAGCTCTCATCGTTCCTTCCACAAACTTCCTTACCATACCTCTTGTCAAGGTCATTATTTGTAGAATGTATCCCTCAAACTTCCGGTCCAGCTCAGTGTGCTACTTTATTACAACATTGAGATATATGAAGTTTTCAAGTACACCAAACTTAGGGAGATGAATGTCT
>SNQJ01S0142574.1:3252-27881 GCA_010110895.2 Picea sitchensis
AATGACTACTTTAGCTATCTTAATCTTTTGCAAATGATATAATTCAATCACTTTAATCCATATCTGATTTCTTCCAAGCATTTAAAGAACATGAAAATTGCTTAATTCAGTTTGTGAACGATAGATTTCTCTTCTTCATAAGTTGAATTATTAAGTATAAGTTTTTGCATAACAGGTTTCCCTTATTGCAGAAATTTATAAATCATATAATTGTAATGATTTTTTATGTCTTGTTTGTCCTGTAAATAATTCAAAGAGAAGCACAGCCTATCATTTACGAGAAGCTTATGGATTAACCGGTGCGAGTTTCCTTCCTCCGACCAGCTTCGAAGTCATCATACATAGGACAAACTGGGAGCGTTTCCAGGTCAGTTTGTCATTTATTTAGTATATTTGTTAGTATTTTTAGTTAGATATATATGTTTAATATATTAGATTGTTTAATTTCAGTAAGTTTCATTTCTTATTTATAAAAACAAAAAAAACATATCTCTCGCTGTCTTAGGGCAGAAATCAAATGAGTTTTACAGGTTTTATTCAAATATGCAAGTTGTAGATATTGTATATTTGTGAATAAGTTGTAATTTAATTAGTAGTTAGACAACTAATTATTAGAGTTAGTGTAATAGTAATTAGTATATAGGATAGTTAGAGTAGTTTATATTTAGTTTTAGTTAGTTTGTTTTATTTAGTTTTAGTTTGTTTTATTAGTTTTAGTTAGTTTAGTTTGTTTTATTTGTTTTAGATAGATTAGTTAGTTTAGATTAGTTTTCTCTTTGGTTTTCTTAGGACCTTAGAGCAGCCAACAGAGCCGTTAAAGTCGTCAGGGTGGTTCATTCCAAACGGCTTGGGTTATTAGACAACCCCAGACCGGTTCCACTCTCTCAGTTGAAGGACGGTCAATTTCGCCCGTCAACAGACCGTCAGATGTTGGGGAACACCTGGTCATCGAGCGCCGTTACATCCGGGTCGATGTGTGAGATATATTATGGGAATTCTTCTTGGTTGATTTTATTGAATAGATCCCCCCACTGTGGGATCACTACCTTGATTTCGGTTCTTGCCTCTATATCACCAAAGGCCAAAGGCTGGACAAAATATTTCTTCTTTGTTTTTTTGATGACAGGCTCTGCCTTAGGAGCGTACTCCAACTGCTTCACAATCCCTGGAGAAGAACCTTCACCAATCTCAACTTCTTTAATCTTTGGTGCTCTGGACGAGTGCCTAATGGTTGGATTTCTCGGCAACATTCTTCCTGCAACTAGAGAAGATTTTAGAGACTGTATAAGAAACAGGATGATCATATATAAATTATAACCAACAAATTGATAGAATTGGATACATACCTGTGAAGCTTGTTAAACCTGTTTTTTAAAATATAAATGTGTCAGTATAGTCTCTAGTTTCTCTCTCTACTCCTTCGGACACTCTGGAATTCACTTACATGCAGAATGAATTTTTTCAAAATGGTTCTATATATTTAAACATGGATGATCTTACCATGTCGTGTCAGCCATTCAATTCAGATTATGAGTGAAGTTTTAACAAATTTTTCGCTGGATGTTAAGAGGTGTTTAAAATTAATTTCATCCTGGGTTGACGGCGGAGGCATGGGTGGTAATGTGGTCTATCGACGATTTTAAAATGTTGTTGTCTAATTGACGCATGGGGTAGAAACTAATGTGGGATCAAGAATTAACTCATTCCTTAAATGTCCAAAATCTGATCATATATAATGCCGCAAACATCCCATTGTTTCGTTCTTTCTGTTGGTGGATTGGGGGTCGAGATTGTGCTGTGAGAATTTTCGTTGATATCCTCTTGCAAAATCTCTGACGCCAATCGGTCTTTCCGTATAGAGATGACGTGGAAAAGCTGACTAGGAGGTGTGACTAGGACCTAGGGAACCAAAAATGACTTGGGACAAAACTAGACCGTACGATCCTCTTATGTGGTAAAGACACGTGTCATTCGAGACTAGTGGCTTCATTCGCTCGTGTCAGTCAGAGTTGGGACTTTCTTTATGCCATATGTTTCTAAAACCCAAAAATAACTTTCCGACGCCCGAAAGTGTCAAGGATCAATGATTGACGATAAACCTACCCAAGTTCTCTCGGGTTAGCTCCCTCAAAAAAGTCTCGATGCCGAAAACTTATCGGGGATCGACCATGGGAGATAACTTTATTGCGGTCGAAATGATTGTTGTGATCTTTCTGGATTTTCTCTGATCCCGATAAGGCGCATCGGGTATCGGCTATCGACATTTTCTTTACGTATTTTGTTAACGTTTGTCTTTCTTGTATTTTGCCAATGCCAAAGGGGATCGTCTATGTCTCGAACCTTTACGCGAACAACTTACATAAACCAAGACCACCTTCTACCGATGCCGATGAGGATAGACACTCAATGACTATTGTTTTTGTGTGGTTCCTTTACTCACTTTAATTCTTTCTGACGTCGAATCTGAGCGCGTTACATGAAGTGTTTAGCTACTGATTCTTAATTTGGGTGTTAATATCCTTTATACATGAGGCTTCACAAGTTCAAAATAACCATACTAGGTGGTAAGGGACATGAAAACAAGCAATGATAAACCATTTCCCAAAATGAAATTGAGTCAGACAAATGAAGAAAACAAGTGGTACCAAAAAAGTGACAAAAAATTGATAAGGATTTTAGCGTGTGTTGAGTGCTCAACAAATGGAAACTTATTGGGTTAAAGAAGAATCTTTGTTCCTTCCCTGGCCTTAGTTGATGCAAAATATGGTTAGGAAATTGAATATTTTTTTATTAGAGACTCTTCTATCTTTGCGTTTGAAATTCCTGGGTTGGTGAATTCGGGCCTACCTATGGGGTTTCAACCTTTATTCCACCTTCGTTTCCTTTGAACATGACCCATGCCCTCTTTTGAAAAGAGTTGAGTAAAGAATTCACTGGCACCAGGCCCTTTAGTTATCATCATTCACTTGGTATGGTGTTTCTCTATTTCCAGCGAGTGTCCATAGCCCTGTCAGAGTCACCCCGATGTCATAGACCTTGCTTCATTTCCAGTGAGAGTCCATAGCCCCGACAGAGTTATCTACATACCCTCTCGTACTTTGCACTCATTTGATATGATTGATTTTATTTCGGTAGAATTCCCTGAGAGAGTGGGAGAGGAGGACGTCTGTTATTTGAAAAATGAGATGGTTAAGGTGATTTTTTTGCTAGCTCTATCTTGAGGTACATGTGGTCCTTTCTATATTACCATATTTCCCTTAGGTTTTACCAGACCACCAGGTGGACACTTCGTCACTTTGCCACGATTGTTTCNNNNTTGTGTTGTATGTAATCATGCGTTAGTGATAGAGTTTATCATACCGCATGAACTAGGGTCAACCAATGTCTTGCGGAACACAAACTTCAAAGCATAAAAAATACTATAAAAAATAAAAATGAAGGACTCCGCAATCAACCCACTTAAAAACAAAATAGCATGCAAACACACACATTTTTTATTTATTTAAAAGAAATATTGTTTTAGGGATTGGCCATTCACCGAGAGGGTGTTAAGTTCCCCCCTCATATTTTGCAACCGATACGTTCCTATCCCAAGTTTATTGGTTATCTGAAAAGTTCCAAGCCATAGATTTTGAAACTTCAAATGTTTTCCTTTTGTTTCATTTTCCCTAGGTCTCCTACTTTAAAATTCTTCTCTTTAGCCTTGTGTTTGTCAAACCATCTTTTGATTGTCTGCTGGTGAGCAACGAATTTAGATTTTTCTTTCTCCCTTTCTTCTTCAAGCATGAGAAGGGTATCAATTCTCTATTGAATCAATGATGAGGGATCTCCTCTAGAACCCTGAGCAAGTTGAAGAGATGGAATATATAGCTCGTTTGGGAGAATGGCTTCTTGTCCGTATACTAGAAATTATGGGGAATTCCCTATATATTCCTTGGGTGTTACCCTATCGGCCCATAAGGCGTTATGTAGTGAATTATGCCAATTCTTGTAATTGTCTGCAACTGTTTTCTTTAATATCCTCACTAGGTTCTTATTGGTTGATTCTTCCACTCTGTTCCCCTGTGGATAGTATTTTGCAGAGTATCTGATTATGATTCCTTTTTCTAGAGCGAACTCTGTTAAAATGGTGGAAGAAAAATAAGCGACATTATAAAAAAAAAGAACGAAAGGAATGTCGAACCTTGTGATCAACTGTTGTTCTATGAATTGTATTACCATATTTTCGTTTATATGAGTCAGAGGGACAACCTCTGCCCATTTCGTGAAATATTCTGTGGCAGTCAATATGTATCTATGTTGCTTTGAATAAATTGGTGTAATTTCTCCTATGACGTCTAACCCCCATTGCTTGAATGGTCTGGAGATGGCCACAGGTTGGAGTGGGACAACTGCTCTCTTTTCCCTCCCCGTGCTCATTTGACAAGTTTTATAGTTTCTAGTGTGTGTGTTGGCATCTTTAAACAGAGTAGGCCAATAATAGTTAGCTCTTAGTATCTTGTGAGCGATGTTATTCCCTGCAATTTTTCTTCCCGTGGGACCATCATGGATTTCCTTCTGAACTTTGTCTATGTCTTCTCGTTCAAGATACCTTAAAAGTACCCCATCATAATGAATACTGAAGAGAACCGAATTTATGAGACGATATTGTGCCGATTTTAGTCTGAGAGCTCTCCTTTCCTTAGAGTTTAGGTTTTCTGGGCAAGTCCCATGGTGCAAGAGATAAGATAATTTCCCATACCAATATTCCTACCCTGGGGGTACGTATGAATCTTCACTATACCATGATGCCAATTCATTCTCCCACTTGGGGTCTTCATTTACATGGTCCTGGGCTTCCGCTTCCAGTTTACATAATCCGTGTCCCTTAACCAGTTTGGCAGGTTTTTTCATAGAGATCAAATTCTTGGACCACTGCCATTCAGTTCCCTCTTCTTTCCCCCATCTCCTGCTGAGTGAATATGGATCAGACTGTGGGATGAGGCACAATGAATTTGGTATGGTTCTTTAGGATGTAAGATCTGAAATGTTTCACTACCTTGTACACTGCATAAGCCTCCTTGTCTATAGCTGGGTAATTTAGTTCGGCCCCTTGGAGATTATTTCTCATAAATGAGACCTGGGCCTCATTGTTGTCATCACTCTTCTGAGTCAATACTGCAGCTAACTATTGGTTAGAGGAAAATGTGTAGAGGAAGAAATATTTTCTAAATTAGGGACTTCGAAACATTGGAGCTTGAGATATTGCGGTATTAATATTGCTGAAAGAACCTTTTCGTTCATCATCCCACTTAAATTCAACATATTTGCAGATCATCTTTTGTAAGGGTTTGATAGTTTGAGAGAAATCAAAGGTGAATTTTCTCACAAAATTGAATTTCCCGAAGAAGGATTCCATAGCATTTTTGTTATGGGGCAATGGAAGCTGAGCTATAGCGCTAATTCATTAGGGATATATGTGAATTGTTGCTTGAGATATAATATGACCTATTAGTTTCCCTTCCTCAACACCAAAGATAGTATTCTTAGGGTTTAAGGATATACTGTATTTCCTACACCTTTCAAAATTCTGGGTCAAGTGTTGGATGTGATCTTCTCTATTCTTTGAATACACAGTGACGTCATCCAAATAAAATACTACACATTTTTTGATGAGTCCCCGAAACTCTATGTCCATGGCCCTTTGGAAGGTTTCCCCTATATTGATTAAGCCAAAGGGCATGATTTTATAAGCAAAGGTTCCCCACTTAGTCCGAAAGGTAGTTTTCAATCAATCTTCCTCTGAAACTAGAACCTATTTGTAGCCTAAAAAACCGTCCAACAAGGAGAAAAATCTATGAACCAGACATGGTCTGCAAGAGTTTCTCCATTTCTAATGCTCTATTGAGGTTTCTGAAATCCACACACAGAAGGATCTCTCCAGACTTTTTCTTGTCAGGAACCAAATTTTCTACCCATACAGAGTGTCTAACTTGGAATATAATTTTAGCATCTAGTAATTTCTTCAACTCTTGACACATGAGAGGCTCCAGAGATGGGTGGTACTTCAAGACCTTTTGTTGGAAGGTTTCTACTATGGTTTTTAACGGGATCGTGTGTTGAATGATATGCGTATCATAAGTCTTCAGATCTTGGTAGGACCATGTGAAAAAATATTGATATTCTCTGAAAAGTTTGAGATAGGTCGTCCTTTCTTCTTTAGATACTGTCTTGCTGAGATTTATGTTCTTAGGGTTCTCCAGGGTTCCTAGGTTTATAGTTTCTTACATGGGATAGGAACTCCCTATTTTTGTGTTCGTTGATCCCTTAAATCTTTCCCTTAAGTCAAATAGGTTCTCTAAATTGGCTACCCCTTTCTGTATTGTGTGAAACCTTGATTTGTCAGTCAATTGATCTGTTTCAGCTCTTTGTACATGGGGATCAATTTCTATTAGTTTCTCTCGAAATATTTCATTGTCAATGGCCAGATCCTTAAAATTATCCCGATTGGTTAAAAAGTTTATGATCTGTTCATCTCCTTCAAAGACCTTCCAATTAGAGATATTGTTGGGTACTGATGGTTTGTAGAGTAACTCTACTATGAACTGGGAGGATTCATAGTCTTTTAAAGGGGATATCCTTGAGGCAGTGGTGTCCAGAGAATCAACAAGAGTGTTATTTTTTCTTGGGATCATTGTAATGTTGAAGGCTTCAAAATGTTCTATTAGTCTGTGCACTTCCTGTTGACAATTCCTCAGGTGGGGAGAGTTGCAGTGTATAGTGTTCCTTACTTGTCTAATGATGATTTCAGAGTCTCCGAAAACATTTAGTTCCTTAATGTTTAAGTCTACAACTTTCTTTATCCCTTGTACTAGAGCTTCATACTCGACGGTGTTGTTTGTGCATTCAAATTCTAGTCTGCAGGATAGGAAATTTTGTTTACCTTTCAGATTAATGAGGATACACCCTGGCCCTGAACCTTCTTGCGATTTAGATCCATAAAAGTATAAGGTCCAAACTTGTGAGAGAAATCCATCAGTTTATTTTTTCCTACCGCTTTCCTCCTTTCCTCCTGTCTACTCTGTGGTTTTTAATAGAGGTTCTTGACAGAAGAGGATTTATTCTGTCGCCATTGACAAATGTTCTTGAAAAGTCATTTCAGAGTTTTGAGTAAGAGGGACATTGGATGAGAGAGGTCATAAATTACCGAAGTCAGAGTCACATGAGTAGTTTCCTAGCACGGGAAAATCTACCAAAGAGGGTTCATTGAGGGCTTCTAAATCGGTGACAGTATGTTCGTTGAGGGATTCTAAAGGGATTCTAAATCATGTTTTCATGTCCCTTCAATGAAAACCAAAGGTGAGCCTAGTCTGTGATAAAATATCCATTCAACTTATCGGACCAATATCGACTAAGTAGTAGTCCATAAGCTTCTGGTATATCTACCACAATGATGTTAATTACTTGAACAAATTTTGGGTGTGTTTCCATTCTGATCATGACATCCTTGAGTTCTCCCATAACTTTCACCTGGGTTCTATCTAGTTGTATCACATGTTTATCACTTTTGAGAGGGATTGCATTTAATTTCTTGCATATAGATAATGGCAGAACGTTAGAGGATGCTCCTGAGTCAACCAAACAATTATGGAGGTTTATGTTGAAGACTTCAAATTTCAAGAGGATCGGTGGGACACAAGGATTTCCCTTTTTATCTTCAGAGAAAACGTTTACAGTTGGATTATTTCTTAGATCTGAGAGGGATGTATTTTCTCCTCGGTCAATGATTTTTGTATGATTTTCTACTGACTTCAATGCTTGTAACATAAATTCCTTTTGCTGAGGGATTCTACACATGTCCATAACTGATATATTTGCCTTCAATTTTTTCAAATCTTCTACTCTGTTGTAGTCTAGCTTGGGAGATTCTCATGTATGGATGTTTATAGGATTTCTTCGGGAGACAAAAGGTTCTTTCAGGTGATCATAAGTTGGTTTTCCTCCCGAAGTTTGGACAGTAGTAAGGTCATTTGAGATAGGCTGACCCCTACTTTGTGTTTGCACAATCAAGACCTCAGTAGGTGGTTCTTGAACCTCAAATAGATCATTGAAAGGAATCGGTAGGTAAGGGTTCCATAGCAACATAGTGTTTTATTCCGGTGGGTCAAAGTTTTCCTCATCAACAATATTCATCATTGAGCCGCTTGATTATTTGGTAAGGGAATATTCATTTAGGAAACGATTGGCCATCAAATTCATGGCATGCACCCATTGCGAACACTCTCTTTTAGAATGTTTCTCCTAGTGATAGGTATAGAAAGAGTCAGATGCTACATTTCCCAGGTCGATGTTTAAGTTGGCCGGGGGAGTTTCAATTGCTTTGAATGGTGGATTTATTTTAAAAAAGGGTTTATAGGGTATTTGGCCTTGGTTTCCTTCCCCTGCACTTTTTTTTTATGTCTATGATTTCATTTGAAAACTTCTTTATCATCTGTTGTAGGTCCTCTATGTCTCCACTTCCCTTTTCGGGACCTTGTTCTATTTTCTTCCCTCGGGGCCTGGTCAATAAGAGTCCTCTCCTGGGAGGAGGTTGGAATTCCTTCTTAACTAATGAGACCTGGCCTTCTTTACATCCCTTCATTTGGAATTATGTTGTTTTGGCTTCCTAAAAATTCTCAGCTAAGGTTGTTTTGGAAGCCCTCTTCACAAAAATGGAAATGGAAGTAGGGAGAGTATTAGCATATACTTCGATTTGCAAATCCTGAGTGGGCTTAGATTCGGGTTGAAATTTGTTTAGGATAAAGGGATTCCAACCCTTGGGTCCCATTGATGTCGCACTACCTCTTACCACCACACAAATAGACTCTTTCCATGTTCAGTCTGAGATCGACAAAGCCACTAGATTCATTGAGAAGATTCAACACATCTGCCAATAGGTCCATGAGATTTTGCAGAAAGCCAATGCTAAGTACAATCAATGCCATGATCAACACAGGGTACCGTACCAATTTTAGTTTAGAGACAATGTCTGGTTACATTTGTAGAAGGAGCTTCTTAAAGGGCCTCATCAGAAGCCCTTCCCACTTTGCTATGGGCCTTACACCATCCGTAAGGCTGTGGGTAGAAATTCTTTTGAGATCAACACTCACCCTTCCTTGGCTTGCACCCAGTGTTCAATGTGGACCTCCTTTAGCCATATTTTCCACCATTATTGGATACCTCATAGATTGTCGAACAAATGACACCAAAAGAGCTCAATATTGACTGCATGGAACAAGCATCCACTAATCATATAGTGGACACACAGTTCAAGGGCACTCACCAGTAGATGATCCAACTTTATTGGGTTGTCAAGGCAAGGAAACTCCTACACCAAGGAAAGTGGCTCACCTGGGGAAAAATTCAGTAGAAATTTCCTCACCTGATGGGGGAACTCAATGCAATGGATAGCATTGCTTCTTAAGGGGGGAGGAATGATCTAGGTGGATATTGGTGGCCACCCACCTATTCCAACTGGATCCTATTGACAATTTTTTGTTCAACACATTATTCTGTACTTCTTTGTAATTGTGGGTTCTACACTTCTGGGGTTGTCTGAATACCTACAGATCTTTGAGATGGATATTGGTGGCCTCCCAACTAATCCAACTGGCTTATTTTTTATGTTTTCATGTTAGCACATCTTGATGTACTTTCAGGGCCATTTTGGGGCCATTTTTTTGTTTTTTTTTGGCTCGCCATGGTCAAACTGTAGATGGAGTCACATTTTGATGGAACAATGTGTATATTTCTAAAAGACCTTTCCAACGAGATAGCACACACCTAAAACCTAGTTCGTATGCAAACTTTACGACCCTGGGAAGTTGAGATACCAACTTACTCATCGAGGCCACATAACTTTTGACGTTTCATATCCTAGGGTTAGGTTTTTGGATGTCTAGGGTTTTGGAATTCATGAGTAATATAAAAAAGGCCTCTAGAGCCTCATTGTAATCATCCTACTCAGAAGGATGTGCATAGCAGCCACATCTCTTCTCAAATATAACTTCCACCATTCGACCAAGTGTTTTAGTTTTGCAGTTTTACAGTTTCATCCTATTTCATTTATTCAATAGAAGATATTGTTCACTGGATATTTGTGTTGTTCTTCATATATATGTGTTTATTGTATTAATTTTGTTAATCAGTTCGTTCTGCTCCTAAATGCAGATCCATATTGAATATTCATTTCACTCATTAATGTTGAGATTAAAATGAAATATATATACATTGTAGAAAAAATAAATAAAATTAACAAACCATAACCAAATCATAGAGAATTGGCATGGATGGAATGTAGATTTGATTTTGAATCTAATCAAATCATGCCTGACATTAAATTTTTAGTATTTCATAATGTCTGCTCCTTTAAAATTTGGAGAAACTTGGAAGAAACTATTTTTTAAGGTAAAAGGATATAAAATTATACTTGCAATTTCATTTGAGGTTGAAGGTATTTTGGGCTATAAAATTTTGTAGCTAAAATTTCTATTTGCAATTTCTTTTGAGCTATAAATTTTTTAAGCTTAAGATACTTGAGTCATTTTTTAGATGGAAGCTATTTTTGGTTATAAAAGTTTGTTTTTTTCTTGACCTATAGATTAAAGGTATTTTGGGCTATAAAATTTCAATTGCAAGTTCTTTTGAGGTTGAAGGTATTTTGGAATATAAAATTTTGTAGCTAAAATTTGTACTTGCAATTTCTTTTGACCTATAAAAATTTAAAGCGTGAGATACTTGCAATTTCTTGAAATTGAAGCTCTTTCTTGTTTTAAGATTTTGTCTTTTTATTGATAGGCATAGATTGAATAATCAGGAGGAATAAAATATATTTCCAAAAGAAATTTTATCGCACTCAAGATGATGCTTCCCTTAATGCTAATCATATGATCTACATGGAAAAAAATAAACGTTTGAGAATTGAAAATGAAAGTGATGATAATATAAACAAGGTTTTGCATCTTAACGTTGATGAAGATGATGTTGAAAATTCAAGAACATAAAACCAAGACAAAAATAGATATGTATATATTATAATATGCACATAAAATTGATGTTTACAGCTCAATAACTTATTATGTCTATAGTTGATTGTAATTTTGAAAATACTTCACACCAAACAAAAAGGGATTTGCATATTAATGTTGACAGAGATGATGTTGAAGATAAAATGAATAGTAAATCGAGCCAAGTGTTGGTATGGATATATGTTAATATGTATACCATGAAATTCATCTTTAGAATTCAATCAATTATTATGTTTATAGTTGATTTTTTAGGTTTTTTATATTTTAGCTAATGTAGTGATGTTTGTTTATAATTAAATTTAAGTTTTTTCATGTAAGTATATACATCTATAATTTTTTTTCTTTTCACAATTCAATAAATGTGATCTACATTTTGTTATGTTTATAATTTGGTAAATTTGATGTATTTAAATTAAATTTAAATCTACATGTAGTTTCAATATTGATGATGAAATCTTAAATAATATTGATATCAACAAATTTGAGTCCAAAAAAACCCGACCATGCTATACAATATCATGTTGGATTTTTGAAACTTGAAAAAAAAATAAAAATCAATGGCACATAAACTCAAATTTTGGAAGCTTTGATAAAGTATAAGAAGCTAAAAGAAGTTGTTTCATTATTGGGTTTAATGAAGTGAACAAAAGATACAAAGGTGAAGCATAATGTTTTTGAAAACTGAGTTGATGCATTAAAAACTTTGGGAATATCACAATCAATGGATGTTAATGTTGCATGTAAAGAAATACAAACAACAATTATTTCATCCACTACAACAAGAAAACATTTAACAACACAAATGGAGAAAGTATTGGGAACCATGCGAGAAACATTGTACAAGCATAACAAATTTTGAATGTAATTAGACACAAATGATGAACTTGCTTGTTGAGTGATTATTTGTAGGAAACCATACGAAGATGGAATTCTAGAATGTGTTGGAGCTATGGTGCATGGGTATTGAGTGACAAATTTTCATGTTTCACCAAATGAAGGGGATGCGATCCGAAAACGAAAATCACGAGGTTAGTATGAAACCATTGCGAAACATATATTGGAGATAACTCAAATAGAATTGTTTGATAAATTAAAAAGGAACATGGTGATATTAATATCCAAACCAACACATTTGTGTAACATAAAACATTGTATGTTAGGTCTATCGTTGTCCATGACACATGTTGTTGTTGTTAACATGTGAAAAAATTGAATTATATTATGACGCTTACCTTGATTTTGGTAAAAACGTTTGGCCAAATTCACCTCCTTTGTCCACAATCTATGATTTCATATCCCAAATTTTACGTGAAAGAGAAGTTGATGAGTTATTTTACTAGAAACAATGTATTGGTGGAAAGAAATGCAATCATTATGAAAATTTGGCTTTATTCCATTCCAAGTTCCCTATTTATATGAATGACCCATCATTGTCAAATCTAACACTCAATTGGAGGAGATACAAATATGTCCTTCTCAATGTTGTTCATTTAAATGGTATTTCTAAAACGATTGATTTGCAAGAGGAGAAAATCCATGTAACGAATTTCTTGATTTCTTTTGAAAAATAGATTTATAAATACATTAAGAACTCACATGATAGGGCCAAGTGGAAATAACTATAGTTGAAATGATATTGTGAATTTTTTTTCAGTATGTAGAATTTTTCCAGTGGTTGATTTTGCAGAGAATTACACATTTTCTACACAAAAAGAAATACAGTGTGAATATTATCATTCTAACTAGGTCTCTATACTTGCATGTTCTATATAGACATGCTCAATACAATGTTGACGATATATAAAGAAGCAATGATAATCGTCATGTGATCAAAGAATACCATTTCTATATCAGTGGCTATTGTACACATGATACACATTTTATTCAACATTATTTTGATATAATCTATGATTCATTGAAACAACGTGGGGTTGAATTCAATAAACATTGGATATGGTTAGATGGATATGTAGGTAAATTTAGATCCTCATGATCATTCTTTTGGTTGTGTCAAATTCAAAATAAATCAAACATTAAACATATTTGGAATTTCTTTGAGATTGGACAGGGAAATTGAAAGCATAATGGTGTAGGGGCATGTGTAAAATGGTCAATTTGAAGGTGGTAGATGAACCACTTTATTGACCGATTTGTATTAGTTGATGAAATTGTTCAATGGTGTAAATGGAATTTGATCCACAAAAATAATAAATGATCTAATGATGCGTGCATGTGTGTATATAGTTTGTTTCCAAAATTTATTTTAAGTAAATTGGTTGTTATTTCATTATTTTTAGTGATGATTGGAATGTCAACTTGTTTTAAAACATATTTTCCCTTCAAACCTACATATTCTTCTAGCCACAAATTATTTTGGAATAATGGAATCAAATATGTAAACAATTCAATTCCATATTATACTAGCACCATACGTGGAACTAGAGAGTTGCACTCAATTAAGACAAAGGCATTCCAAAATGTGTTTTCATTTGACAGAAGAAATAAAGGACAATTTTATCGAATTTGCATAGAGGACACATAATCCATAAAGGCTTGTATTGAAAACATAATTGATAAATATGTTAAACCTTTGAAACATACACATATTATTCAAAAGATGAAAATACCACTTACAACCTTGGAGGAGTTGGAATAAAAGGACACTATGGTATCCATTGATGGTGATAGAATTTTTTTGTCTTGTTAAAGAATGTAATATTCCACATATGGAATATTTTTATTTTTGTTTTTTATGTACGTACATATTAATATACAAATTGAAAATGATCTCATTGATAATTTGAGGATGAATTTGGCACATGGTTGTGTATGCAAGTGGTGTCTTCGCTATGGTTACACAACTAGACAATAAAAAAGAAGTAAAATACTAATTGATGTGGTGCACATGGAGAACGAGAAAGTTACTACATGACTGTGATGATATATATTTTATATATGAAAGATGATATGTCATATTAAAATGATATTTTTTTCAATAATCATATGAAATTGAGAGCCATATTCACTTTCAATACTTTCAACTAGATGTTATAAGTTGTTAATATTGTCACATGGTATGCACTATTAGGATATTTACACACTAAGGAGTTAGTTAATATCAACTTGGTATAATGTTTCCTTAGGTTAAAATGGGTTACTTAGTGCATTTCTTTAGTATGAATTTGTAATTCGACGGTCACGGTATGTTCCCTTTTGGAGTACTGAGAGGGGGTGTGAATGAATATTCAACAATAATTACCACTTTTAATCAGAACATGTAAACATTAAATTTATCGAAAATATATTATTTATGATTTCATACAATATATCATGAGAAATACCAATCAATAGTGCATAACAAATAACCGTAGGTACACAGTACACTAGATTTTAAGTGGAAACCCAAATTGGAGAAAACCACAAAATTCTTTCTTATATATCAAATATTACATTCATAGGAAGCACCGACTTTCAAATTATCTAGAACCAACTAGAAGGAGGCTCCAACCCCTTATTTATAGGCTCCAACATGAAGGAAGATACAACTCCCTGAATTCTCCATCTACAATTGGAAGGAGGCACCAACCCTCTAGTTTATAGGCTCCAACCTAGAGGAAGCTACAACTCTCTATGTTCTTCGGCTCCAACTGAAGGAGGCTACAAACCCATGATTTATAGGCTTCAACTTGAAGATATCCCCAACTCCATGTATTCTCCGGCTCCAATCGAAAGGATGCTACGAGCTCCTTTCCTTGCCCCATCCTCCCATCCTGAAATATAAGTGTAGACTCAACCTTTCACTACCACTAATACTATCACTGCCACTATCACTAGTACATTAGGTTGTCACTGTCAAACTATCACTGATATACCATCATCAACATGTCACTTCCATTGATACTCAACATCAAGAAAATCATATCCACTCACATATATCATAATCCAATATCATGACATAACATCTCTCAACCTGATGTCCAACATCACCAAAACATGTCTTTAGTAATATGCCATAAACCATGTACCATGATATGTACCATGATATGTACCTCAACTGTATATCATATCACTCATGATATGTCTCAACCATGCCATAAACTATGTACCATAAGATCACATCAATTATGTGCCTCAACCAAGTAGTAAACAACATGCCTTATACATATGACATAACATCCAAGATCATATAACAAGTGTATTCCTCAACCATGTGACAAAAATCCTCCAAGACATGCCTTAATCATGTACCAAAACATCCATGATACAACCCTTAAACAAACACAAAAAAGGCATACCTTTACTCATGAAGAGAACTTGAAGCATATCATTTCAGACCAACAGACCAACCTAGTGTTGAGGGGTCCTAAATACCTTTAACTCAACATAAGGAACCAAACCCATCACTGAGGCCCAATTAGACTCTGCAACGTTTAAAAGTGGAATGGTTCTCTAGATGTTGCGATCCAACCAATTAATCGGTGGGCTTTATGTAGTTATTTACAGGATATTTTCTTGCGAAAACTCCTCCTTCAGTTTGAACGTTCTCTTTTTGTATTTTCTCTTATTAGATAGGCTTGGTAAAATGATAGGTGCTGGTATAAACCAGCTGGGTAACAACGGGGGAAGATTTAATACTGAAGAAGGTTGAGCTCGGGATAACCCTCATGCTCAAGCATGCAGACACCGATTCTCACACCTATGACAAGCCTAGTAATAATACATAAAATTGTTGGTATTTCAATTATTGAATGAGATACAATTATCGAAAGAAAGCATACATGCAATAAAATGATGGAAAGAAAACTAGTTTTCTTAGCTCTAATCATTAATCACATATTAACACAACGATTTGCTTTCCATCATTAGAGAAAATAATTATAAAAATATTGAATCGACTAACTTATCAATAGATTCAGAAACTCTTACTCATTACAACATCCATTCATGAGATAAAGTCAGAAGTAATTCCTCCTTATGATCCAATCACACATGCCTTCGATGTAAAAGTAATTTATAACAAATTATTATCTAAAAATAACTATCAGAAGTGAAAGCTAAGTAAAACAAAACATCGCCACATGACGCTTTCATCTCTCTATCTTCTAAGAGTCTTCAAATGGTTTCACTTAAGCGGATGACTCTTCTCATACTCTGACCATTTGACGAAGAGTTCCTCACATGTTGTGTCACATGGGAATCTGTTTTGGTACATTGGGGACGAAAGGATCTCCTTTATTTCCACTGCCTGAGCCCGATACCTGACTACTTTAGCACTTAATTGTTGTAATACTACCCGAGCCTTGAACAGGTGCTCCATGAATTTTTTTACTTGACCTAGCACCATGCTTGCCACCTTTTATATCTCTACAATCGACGATGAGTCTTGTTCTGCATGTTGTTTGACTATGTAATGAAATTCGACAAAGTCCTCGGGTGAGCCAAATTCTGGGAGACCGATGTCTCTCATCAACTGATTGATGTTAGTCCATCTTCTTTCACAATCGACCCATTTCTCTTGAATCTTCCACTGAGGTTCTTGGGCCATCTTCACCTAGTATTCAACCAACTTCCTTATGCGATCGATGTTGCTATCCCTAAGAAACCGAATGTTGTGCTCTTCGACGTCTCATCCCTTTTGAACCACGCTGATGTAATCAATTCTTTCCACCAGTTGGTGGGCCTTCTCATACCATCTTTCCATGTCTTTGCATGTTGCTAGTACCATGAGGGTGTATTCTTGGAAGTTGGCTATCCCTGCAGTGAAAAGGTGTTTCTCACTCGTGAATTTGTTGTAGGCATCTTGGAATTCGCTTCTCAAGAATACTGTGGCTTGTGTGGAGTCCTGATAGTATTTCACCAAATGGCGCAGATGCTCCAACTCCTTTAGCGCAACGGCCAATTCCTCTTCATATTTCCTTTATCTATCCAGGGTGGCATTTGTGATTTCCATCCCTACCCCGATAAGATCAGACATCTTGGCATGCTATGTGCTGATCAATTTTTCCTCTGTGGTGATGAGGATGGCACTATCAAAAGTAAGAATCCTTTTCTTAGTGGTTCTCTTCATTATGTCTTTCCTATTTCGGTCATAGGAAATGGATTGTATATTGACAACCTCATCCATAGGTTTGGGTATGTTTTTCTCTCCCCTATTAAGAGTGTTTCCCAGGCCCTCGATGGTGTATATATGTTCAAGACTGGGTTCCTAAACCTCTTATGTATGTCCCGATGGCTCGACCTCTAGTTATTTCTCATCGGGTGGTAAAGTACTGGTCAAAACCGAGGAATTAGGGGCAGGTTCATTACTCACTTGGTAATCAATTATTGATATGCCCATTTCCTATTGTGGAATTTCTCCTTCTTGTTCACCCAATCCTAGCTCATTTCTAGAGTTGTCCATTGGTTTTCCCAGTGTATCGAGTAGCTCAGTGTCTAGGAAACTTTCGACCTCCTGGTCACTCTGGGGAAGGCTTTGAATTGTATCATCGTGAGCTGGGGAAGATGATTTCTTGGGTTCCTTTTCCTTTGTAATCTACACCAGAGTCACTAGGGAAACCTCTGAACTCTCCTCATAATCATAGATAGTTATTAAAACATGCAAGGGGTTTGGTACACTAGTACTACTTGGTGTCCTTGATATGTCAGGCTGAGTTGAAACTCCCCTTGGTAATCTGATCTGTGGTGGTGGAATTTCAAGATTTTCTATCCCAGTGATTCCTTCAAGTTGCATCGGCTCTGAGCCACTCGTCTATCCTCTGATTGCGATTGTTTTTTCATCAGGAACCCTTGTCATTTCTATGAAATCCATCTCATTCTGCAATTGATCAATGACTCTTTGTGCCTCTTCCATCAAGATAAATCTCGTTGATTGTTCCTCTGGTGTTAAGAACAATCCCCTTCTTTGTGCCTATGTTTCCTCTACCGCTCTGATTTCTTCCTTAGCTCTGAGGGCCTCTTGGGAAAACTGCTCTATTGTTTTCACCTGTTCATCCATGCTCATAGCCTTAAAACTGACCATGTTTGGGTTGGCCATCCTCTGCACCACCTCATCCCAATCCTGGGTGCACTCTGTGAATATTTCATCCTCAAACTTATCATGGGCATATGGCCAACAGGATGACACCTGTGAAGCATGTTCGAGGACCATACCTTTAGGGTCGTGCTTGAGGAATCGACCTATTGGGAACCTGAATTCAATTCATCTTAGCCCTTCTTGTTTGGCTTGAGCAGTATCCTTTACCAGATAGAACCCCACATGGAAACCGTAGGGTATGAAATTCTGTTTCTTGTCTTTGACCAATGTGGTGTTATGTCCCTGTAGGATGGTCTAATAACGAATTTCTCCCACAACGAGCTAGTCTGGGACATGAGCGGTTAGGAGATGTGGTGCTCTGGTGTCCCCAAACACCTTGATGTAGGTTGAGCGCTCGTCCAAGTACCAATGCCTTACCTTGGCTATCATTTTCTTGGCTGTTGCAAATAGTCTTGGGCATTCCTTCTTAAAAATAATAAAATAAATGCGAGCGATGAATTCATCGTAGATGAGTTCATAAGACTTCTTGTACTTGTTCTCCCAAAGTATCCTAAAGTATACATGAACTGAGAGTTCTGCAACATGCCATCTTAGATTCATTATGGAAAATACGTTCCTTGCACACATGACATCAAGCAGGTACAAGGCCATGTAGAAATTTGGTGCTTCTCCTTCCTTCGGAAAGTGAACTTGCTATATACAGGTGCTTAATTGTTTTGAGATTATTGCTCCTAAGTTGAAGCTTCTCTCGACGATCACCACTTTTTACGCCAAAAACATCCATGCTTCTGAAAACCTAGAGCAATCATTTTCTCCATATATCCAGCAGATGAGAGCCATCAAATAGATGTATGGATCCCTTAGGTTGATTGTCCCATACCATCCATTGCTCTGATTGGTGAACTTGTATTCTCTCCGCCATGAAGCCATCAACCGACTGGTATCATAAAATTCATAGAACTTCACCACGAAGTCTGTGTTGAGTCTCTCTTTTGGGTCCTCGAGCTCATAGTATTTATGGACTTCTATCGGGAGGAAAAATTCAATGCATCCACCATTCTCATCATTGATCAAACAATTTTTCCCATTCATATGGTCGATGAGCCATTTCAGAACCTCTATGTAGGGGAAAACGAGGGTTTTTCTCGCCACCATGTGTAATTATGACCGTCGGATGTTGGGGAACACCTGGTCATTGAGTGCCCTTAAGTCTGGGTCGTTGTGTGGGATATACTCTGGGTATTCTTCTTGGATGATTCTATTGAATAGATCCCCCCACTGTGGGAGAGATACCTTGGATTCAATGCTTGCCATTGTATCACCAAAGGCCGGAGGCTGGACAAAATATTTCTTCGATGTTTTTTTGATGACAGGATCCTCCTTAGGAGTGTACTCTAATTGTTTCACAATCCCTGGATAAGAACCTTCACTTATCTCAGCTTCTTTCAGCTTTGGTGCTCTAGGCGAGTGTCTGGTGGTTGGATTTCTCAGTGACATTCTTCCTGTAACTATAACAGACTTTAGAGTCTGTGTAAGAAACATGATGATTATATATAAATTCTAACCAATGAATTGACATAATTGGATACATACCTCTGAAGCCTGTTAAACCTGGTTTTTATAATAAAAAGGGTCAATATAGTCTCAATTTTCTCGCTCTTCTCCTTCGGATGCTGTGGAATTCACTTACACACATAATGAATTTGTTCAAAATTGTTCTAGATATTTAAACATGGATGATATTATCGTGTCACATCAGCCATTCAATTCGAGTTATGGGTGAAATTTCAGCAAATCTTTCTTCAGATATTCAGAGGTGTTTAAACTTAAATTCATTGTGGGTTGATGGTGGAGGTGTTGGTGGTAATGTGGTCTATCAACGATTTTAAAAGGACGTTTTATAATCGAAACATGGGGTTTCAACTAATGTGGTATCGAGCATTAATGCATTCCTTAAATGTCCAAAATATTATCGTATATAATGCAACAAATGTCCCATCGTTATGTTCTTTCAATTGGTGGATCGGGGGTTGGGATTGTGCTATGAGATTTTTTGTTGAAATTCTCCTGCAAAAGCTCCGACGCTAATCAGTCTTGTCGTATAGAGATGACATGGAAAAACTGACTAGGAGGAATGACTAGGACCTAGGGAACCAAAAATGACTCGAGACAATACTAGACTATACGATCCTCTTACGTGGTAAAGACACGTGGCATTCAAGACTAGTGGCTTCATTAGCTTGTGTTAGTCGGATTTAGGACTTTCTTTATGCATTACGTTTCTAAAACCCAAACCTAACTTGTTGTCACTCGAAAGTGTCAAGGATCAACGATCAATGATAAACCTACCCAAGTTCTCTCGAGTTAGCTCCCTCGAAAATGTCTCGATGCCGAAAAGGAATTGGGGATCGACGATCGGAGATAACTTTATCGCGGTCAAAAGGATTGTTGTCATATTTCTAAATTTCCACGATCTCGATAAGGCACATAGGGTATCAGGTATCAATGATTTCTTTACGTCTTTTGTTAACTTCTGTCTTTCTCGTATTTCACCGATGCCGAAGGGGATTAGCTATGTCTCAAACCTTTATGTGAACAACTTATATAAACCAAAACTGCCTTCTGCCAACGTCGATGAGGATCGATGCTCAACGACTGTTGTTTTTGTGTGGTTCCTTTACTCACTTGAATTCTTTTCGACGCCGAATCTGAGTGCGTTAGGTGCAGTGTTTAGCTACAGATTCTTAATTTGGGTGTTAAGGTCCTTTAGACATGAGTTTTTACAAGTTCAAACAAACCATACTAGGTGGTAAGGGACATGAAAACATGCAATGATAAACCATTTCCCAAAATGAAATTGAGTCAGACAAATGAAGAAAACAAGTGGTACCCAAAAAGTGACAAAAAATTTATAAATCTTTTAGGGTGTGTTGAGTGCTCAACACCTGGTTCATATCATATTCAACAAGTGTAAATTAGAATATTCATTGATTTTTCCTCAACCCCACTAGATAGAGACCAGTCATTTGGCAGGGCCTTATGGGTCGAGTGTCATACAACCCACAGGGGTGCCTTGTAGGACACTTGTATCCTGACCCATGGGGGTAAGCTACATTAGAGTTTTTCAGAAACCCTTTGGTCTCCTCTGAAATTCTGAGACCTTCACCTTCACACTCCTTTACATCCTCAAATTCACCATGTCATATTCACCAATAGATTACTTTCTCACTTGATAGATATTTAATAAACTTGTGTGTGTACAAGTGAGAGGCTTCTTGAAGTGTATTAATACTTTTTCAGGTGAATTCTTTCCTTAACTTTATTGTCAACCTGTAGTTTCTTGTTATAACCACTTTACGCTTTAATTAATGACTTGTAACTTCTTGTTGCAACTGTTCATGGGCTTCTTAACCATTCTTTTTGTATTTCAACTTCAAGAGGGAATACCTCCTCTATCGTGAGGAACCACTTTGTGTACCAACTATCGTTGGAAACAACATGATGAGGACTATCCATCTATGAGGGTTTTTCATATGCTTGTAATGTTCTTTAACCTCATTTTCCTCAGTCAAATTTAGGTCTCATGACCACACCTCTGTGTTTCTTGTATACTTCTTCAAAGCATCTTTCCATGAGGGCCATGCTTAAAGATACGCCATAAGGGGACCACTTTGGAGTCTTCTTCAATTATATCCATTACTTCTAAATTCTCCCAAAATTGCTTTGGGTCTTCTTCTAGATTTGACCATGGTTGATATCAATGATAACCAACTATACAACAATATCCTCCTTTGGCATTCATGGAAACACTCATACTCCCCTTGTGACCATCGCTCCTCAACTCTCTCTTCTGATGTTTCTCTCCCCCTTTGACATCAATGGAAAATGATATCTCCCCTTGGGGATGCTCCCCGTGTATTCATTCTTATAATATTTCTCTTTCTTCCCCTTTGACATCATGGGAAAAAAGGTAACTCCCCCTATCGACATGTCTCCCCCTGTCTTCATCTTCTAATATTTATTTCCTGATATTTTTGTACTAACGATTTCTCTCCCCTTGACTTCTTTGTAAGATGTTGTGTAGATCAATGTGGGGCTTCTTGTATTTTCTTCCTTTCCTCTCTTTTGGTGATTCTTGTCCATTGGTGATTCCTCTTATAATTCATTAACATATATAAAAATAACTCAAAGTTTTTTGACTTCAAATATTTATGGATTGTTATGTTTATTGCCCAGACATCAATGACCACATCATTCAAAAATTTCCCTTTGAATATATCTTTCTTGTTGACGATTTCTCTTCCCCTGTATTTTTGTTTCTTTCACTTCTTTCCTTCCTGTAACTAACTGATTCCACCTGTAAATTTTCTTTCATCCACTGTCATATATTTGTCTCATGAATCCATCTATGTCCATATGTCATAAAATTTTCCATGATTCTTCTGCTCAAATACACACAATTTTGACCCATCTATTGTTGCTTAGACTCCTCCTCTTTGTTGTAGGAAAATTCCCCTGTGGACAGGTGAATGTCCTCTTGGATCCTAGACCCCTATGACTAAGAAATACAAATGCTAACATTGAACCTTGACATTCCTTTAAATGTATCTAAACTAGTCAAAGGAAAAAGAGGAAGAAAGCATGATGTACCTTTTTCTGAAGTTTGTCCTTGTTCGATGCAGGATGAACTTGATCTCCAAGCCCTTTAATGAGTTCTGCAATTCAATAGACAAAAAGGACAATTCATTCTTCCTATTCTACCAAGATTAGTTTAAACTAGATTTATCAAGAAGAGACAAGCATATGGAAACATACACAAACTTGAAGGAAAAAGACCAAGAATATATTAATGAGAACATAACAAGGTACTTACAATCTGTAGATGCAGATGCAACAAACTCACCAATTCCACCTTGTCCAACCCCTTTCTCGAAATACCTATGATCAAAATGAAAATAATTTTCACTGATATTCTCCCCCTTTTCACCATGAGAATGCCTCCTTTTATAGGATTTGAGAGGCTCAACCACCTTAGTTATATTTGGAATAAGTTGAGAATATGACTCCATCAGTTGTGGTATCTCCTTAGATACAGCCTATAACTTGGAATTGAGCCAAACCAACTCGGATGCTTTCTAGCTGTCTTTAGAGATAAGGGAGATTTCTTCCCAAGATTCTCTCAATAGATTGACGCTCCCTTAAGCATGACAACAGAGAGATATAACACTCCTTGTTGAGTGGGAAAGGAGCGCTAGCACTCCTTGCATGTGAGTAGGGGAGCTTTGATCTCCAAAAAATCATTTAAGATGATCATTATTCAAGGAAAAACATTTGTAAGCTTTGCCAAATGATGTGTTTTTCCTCTTCTAACAAGTCTTAGAGGGTGCAACAAGTGTTCTTATGGTGTCGTCCACAATATGAAACATATATGACACAAATACAATGTTTGTAACACTTGCAACAAAAGTGCGACACTTGCGACACTTACGATAATGATAATGGGATATTATCGAAGTGAGGAATTTTGACGTGTAACAGATTCCCCCCTAAAGTGAAAGGTAAAAATACGGAAGTTGATGACTGAAGCACTTTGTATATTTTCTAAGCAAGGGTATGGATTTGGAGAACTTGGTAGAATTTGCAAACAACCATCAAACAAATTTTATCATATGTTTCAAACCCAAGGCATGTATACCTATGCCTCCGTCACAAAGGAATTAAGGTATGGCCTCCACCAAATACACTGTGGATCCATAATCATACAAACTAAGGGTATAGCCACCAAATATAAAATGTGGATCTATACCTCCATGACATGAATTTTTCATAGCCACGATAAATAAACAATGGATCTATGAGATGATAAAACATAGCCATGGACCAATACAAAGTGGATCTATGTGATAGTATATTAGTATGCTCAAAATGTCTCCTTCGCAGCCTGGGAAACCAGATAACAAAGTGAAAACTCAACCCAGGGCCTCCGTCCCAATCCTAATGTAGTATGAATCTAACCATGTGAATGAGTGTTTTGATGTCAAACAAGGTAGAAACCACTTGATTACTAGTCAATGAGTTAAACCGTTAACAAGTCCGAGGGAAATCATCAGTGATGTCAATGACTTCCAAGGTACCCTAGTGCAATCCAACGAATGTGAAAATGAGCTGAAGTAGAACATTCATGGAATCATCCGATCAAAGTTCAATGATGTAAACCTATTGTCAGAGGCAAGGAGGCCTTCCATTGAGGCATGCAAGTCCCAAGGTACTAACTGGTTTCTAAGTCAAATTCCCGGATGATGTGTTGAAGTCGATAGGAAAAGACTCATCGAAGGAGGTCCTTGATGTATCCCCCATCAATGACATGAAACTAACATAGAGATGTAAGATGGTGAATCAAGTGAGTATGGACTAACACGTGTATTGAAACTGGAAATTTGTGATGGTTGACTCTCAAGGCGGATTCTTCACTTGAAAACTGAGGCACAACATGACTTGGTAGCATAAAAATAACATGGACCAAAACATAATTTAGTGGATACTGTGATATT